>NDXB01013902.1:354191-376390 GCA_002631895.1 Agapornis roseicollis
AGATGGGGCAGCCTCAGCTTCTCTGGGCACCCTGTGCCAGCCCTTTTTTCCCCTTTGGTAAAGAGAAAGTACAAGAAATCATGAAAGATATTTTAAAAACTGCAATAATCTTATAACAAAATATGGACTAATTAGCTCAGGAACATTAGTTATTGCATTTCCTGAAAAAAGCTGTCTCTCTTCTCTCTGGCATCTAGGTCCATATCCCTTGTCCTGCCATGTACTAGAGGCTGCTCCAGGTAGGGCTCCACAATTCACAGATCTTAAGAGTACATCAATTTCAGAACTTTACTGAACAAGTCAAACACATCACACCAACTGAAAGGGAGAAATAAAACGTTATAGGCAGTGGCTGAGATCAAGAGTTTAGATTCAAAGGAGATCAGATACAATAAGCATTTAAAGTTGCCATTAATGATAAATCTTACAGAAGGGATATGTTAAAATCCACAGTTTGAGGTGTATGTAAGGATCTGTATAGTAACCAGATGAAGCCTATGGCTAGATGAACACTTGACGCAGCGGTCTTCTTTCTTATTTGGACACAAGGAATTGTTGAACCTTCGGATGCAAGCTTGTGCTGTTGCTTTTGCTGATGACAGGTTACAGGACAAATAGAAATTCAAATCTGATTTTAAATGACACTGTTATATTTTTGTCTTTTGTTTTACCTATCTTCACACTTCTCTACCAATGAGATATTTTAGGGAGATGGAAAGCCCTGAAATAGTGAGTAAAACCCATTCAGTTTCCTGTAATCAAAGTGTTTTTTTTACAGCTGAACAAAATCAGGGGACATAGTCATACTCAAGGGTGAGAAATATTTTAGATATTGTGTGAAAATGTCATCTTCTAAAATTCCTACCAATCCTGTCGTCAAAATTATCAAAATTTCTCATCACAATTCATTTTTATTACAAGGAAGTGAGAATAAAAATGTTAATTAACTTGTTTCCTTAACTCATTTTGACTTTTAAGCTGGACAGTACCTTCATACCAATGGCCAATATGAAATTTGTATGTTTCTTCATTAACAGGACAGTGCCTTTCAGGCCTACATCACAGGCTAATTCCAAATTTGCAAACCTCAAAGGTGACCTTGCTTACTGTAGACACACAGGCCTGCATTTAGGGACAAATTGAAAGGACAGAAATGAGGAAAGGGCACTCTCAGCAGACACATTTTGCTTAGTGCTACAACAGCAGAATGTTTCTGGCACCCTTATCTGCCCACCTTGGTCTGATTGATAATATCGATGTGCAAATACATGCCAGAGATCACAGTGCAGCAAAAAGTCCAATTAAAATGCAGTTAAAATGGAGCCACCTACTAATCCAGTACCATGGCTGTTTTTATAGGCTTCTCACTTAAAACTTTAGAAACTGAGAACCTAAAACAAAGGTAAAAATAGGCATAAGATAGAAAATATAATATTTTATATAATGAAATGGCAAACCAAGGATAACTTTGCAAGCAAATTCTTAGCTTTAAAAAAAAGTATATTTCAGTTGGTAGTTCTCAGTGACTTTGGTGATATATACAGTAACTGTTTCTTATTTGCTCAGAATTTTTATCATTTTGTTTGGTAAATCTGCAAAGTTATGAAATTGGCTGAATTTTTGTTTTGCTTATGCAAAAGCCAAGAAGTTTTCTCATTAACATTATGTTTTGCTTCAGCTTCTCATTTTATTCTAGCTCCCACAGTAACTAAGCTTGTTAGGGATTTTCAGCCAAACCAGCCAGATGCTCCTCACTCCTATAACATTTTGTAAAGGCCTCTTGTGGAGCCTTGAACAATGGGCTGTATTCCAGTACAACCAAACTGAACCTGAAACACCAAACAGAAGATAAACAAAAGACAGACAGAGAAAGGGAGGGAGTATTTGGCACTTGAGACATGAAAATCCACGTGTTTATCACTCAGGTTTGTTTTCTACTACTGGCATCCAAATATTGGTTTGATTACATGAGAGTGTTTGTGCAATATTTAATTCTGTGCACTCATGCAGTTAAGACAGAATGTTTAGCTTACAGTTAATGGTATTCAAATGCTTTTGGAAGAAAAAAAGCTGAACTCCAAACAATCAATTGGAGTTTGAAACAAGAATTTTTCCTTAGGAAGGTGAAATAGGAATCACTGTTAATATAAGAGAGCTATCAACCGACCAGTGGACCCAGATACATCCCAGCCCATCTGCAGCAAGTGCAGAGTTATCATCTTCATTCATGAAGTGGAACAATTTGGAGAAGGAGTGTAGCAGAAAAGCCAAGAAGCATAGATACAGGTCAGGGAAAGTCATGTCTCTGGTGAGCCCATTCCACTTATGAGTCGAATAGGAACTTTGCAGTTGTGTTGTCCAGATACATTTCCATGATCATCTATAAATCAGATGGGGAAACACTGTGGAAAATGTTAAAGGTAACATGCAAAATAGGTAGATACATAGGTCTAGGTGCCAAATTCATTTTTTCTGTTTCACTTCCATCCACTAAGGTGCAAGGGAAGTGCTGCCATCTGTTAATGTGATTAGAATTATTTTTTGATATTCAAATGGCTTGTGCCAGCATCCTAGGATTTTCATCTAGTATGATTTTCTGTAGATTTAAATGGTTTCATAATTAAATGAAAGGGAAAAGTGCCCATAGTTAAGTTCAGCTTTCTGAGGGTGTCAAAACAAGCTACTAAGTACCACTAATTAATACCTTATTGAAATGTGATTTGACAAACACAGTGTTGCTGCTTCTAGTAAAAGACAATAAGCACTGTACTAAGCTGGGAAGGCCTCAGGACTGAGGTTTGTCAGGCTTGCAGTGTCCGAAATTTTCTTGACCCGTAACTTGGTTTAGCTGTGACAGTAATTTCTTTAACTGGCCAAGATGTTTTGTTTATGACTGGTTTGTTTTACTTTTGTTTACCTCTGTGTGGTACAATGATAGTTTTATATACCTAACAGGAACTAGCATTTCCTTTAAGTGGAGTGAGCTATTTTTGACTCTCAACATAATACAATGTAAAGAAATACAGGTCTGGCAGAACAGCAGAGGCCTTGAGAAGCAGAGACAGAAGATGTGGTGCAGAGGAGCACAGGCATGGGGTGACAAGTTTTGGATGCAAACCCAACAGCTATAAAAATATCACCTTCAGTCAAGAGAGAAATGCTGGCCAAAGGTGATTTTAGAGGTAGCAAAGGAAAGAAATAACCTCTGACACAAGTAAAAGGTAACATATACAGAAAAAAGGTATGTTATGTGAAGGTGCAAAGAGGTGAAGAAAGAAGGCGGCTGTAAAAGTGAGCTAGCAAGCATGGAAAAATGACTCTAAGTGCATCATAGAGCAAGGAAGAATCAACATCCCTTTCCTCCCAGTGAGCTATAGTGGGTGCTGACACCCTTGTCATCACTGCTGCTGGCTGTGAAGCCACAGACCTCAGGAGCCAGGGCAGCCTGGAAAGACTGAGCATAAAACCAGGAAAAGGGCTGGAAACATTGTGTGTAAAATAATTTTAACTGCATTCTTCCTTTTTTTTTTTTTTGTAACAATTTAGATCTGAACTAATAATGATTAAACGTTTAGACTTCAGTTATATTAATGATAAATTCTTATTTTCAATTGTGTGCAAGGTGTGTTTTGAATGTAGCAATGTCAATATATAATTTTATATCATAAATTCTCAAAAAAAAACCCAAACCCAAAACATTCAAGCATTACCTCGATAGGAAAATGCATAACTGTTAAATCTAAAACAACTGAAAAAACGAACAAGACTGTGAGAAGAACCACAAGAAATACACAACTATTCCTCACTTATCAGACATCCGATAGTATATATTGAAGAGTTACTTTAATAAATCACATAGAAACTGCCTTTTAACCGTCCTATGATTATCTGCTCACACATTTCTTTTCCACATTATACTGTATCTGTTAAAGATTTTTTCAGCTCCTAAAGGACTAGATCTTGTAAGAAGCTGGCAAATATGGAGATGGTTATATATTTGTTTATACATACACTCCAGTTCTCAGAAAAACTCTTTTTAATGCTTGTTACTTGGCTCTTTCTGCAAAACTGGCTGTATTTTCCTGTAATTTTTATTATGTTCAAATATTCAAACATGAAGATGTTTGTATGCAAAATAAACATTGAAAGTAAATATGCGAAAAAACCTCAGATATGTCCCCCTAAAAATTATCTCAACCAAACAGAAAATCAGACTAAATGGAAGGCAGAAAATTTTCTAGTCTTTTTCAACTAATTCTGTATTGCACAATATGAAAGCAAAGTTATATTTGGGCTTGTATTGTGTGTTTATATAGGAAGCATGTGATCATAAGTACAATTCTGAAATGTCAGCACTGTGAAAAAGCATCCGAAACCTGCAAATTAGAAATTAATGAGGGTTAAAAATTTAATGAAATTTAGATTATGATATTTAAATAGATCATAACTCTTAAAAAAAATTGTACTTATTTGGTTATGTTTAGACGTGATTAATTCATTAAATTAGTAACTTAAGATCTCAGAGTGAAAGAAGAGTTCCATATTGCTTTTCTCTTTAAAACCCTGTAGAAGAAAATGAAAATCAGATCGCAGCCTTTAACTGAAGACACAGATTTGTATCCTGAATAGATTTTATTTTGGAGATTCTGGATGCCACCGATATCATAGTCTGGAAATTGTGTCTACTTTTTACTAATTTGTTCTCACGATATACCTAGCAGACTGGTTTTGGGGTCAGAAGAAAATCAAATAGAAGGTCAATGGCCATCACTTTGAAAAATGCAGATCTGTACAAAGACCTAGGTTCATTTCATATACTTTAAATACATAAACTGAGACAAGAAATTGAGAAGTCATAGTTATTTTGGTTTACATTCTAGTTAATTATAGTAGTTATCATAAACATAATGTAACCTTGTAGTACTTTAGTGCAGTATTGCCATGACTAATAAGAAACTACAGTCTAAATACTGGGTTTGCAAGGACTCAGGACTGAGGCTTGTTGGATTTGCTCACTCTGGACTGCTCTTGACCTGCTTAAAGATTTATTTTACTCAGTTTACTTTTGGCAGCTACTTTTCTGTTTGACAGGTGGACATGGCTTTTGTTTTCCTACATATGGTAGTACTGTGGTTTTAAGACACCAATATAACCTGGTGACCTAGGCAAGCAGGGAAAGACATTACATCAGAAAAAGGGATAGAAATGAAGTGTGCATAATAATTCAAACCATATTATTATTATCATTATTATCTTTTATTATTGAAACAGTTCTGCCCAGATGGAGACCTATTTTCTGACTTTTTCTGTGTGTGAAAGATACATGTGTACCAGTAAAGGGAGAACATACATAGGAGGCTAAAAAAAGAGGAAGACCCCTTAAGAAATAAAAAATTACTTTCTAAAGCTCTAGGAAGCAAAGAGTGTTTTAAAGTGCTGATCATTGAAAAAAGACATCCATACAAGAAGAATGGAAAAGAGGTCAGGAATTTTAGCTGTAAATCTGTGGTAAACCATTTGAGAAAATTAAATCTCAAAGCTTCTTCACTCGTAAAAGCAAAGAGAAGAAGGGAAGTTAGTATACTGAATATGAGATCATGACTAGAGATAATCTAAATGTGACTAATATTGGACAATTCCTTTGTCTCTGTTTTTGGAAAGGAGGTTGAGTATGAAGATAAACACGTGACAGCAGTCATGCCAAAAGCCCGCATGAAGTTAAATCTTCAGGTACTGAATATACTCTACCTAGATACTAGGCAATCATAGTCTCTGAAGTCTTTCAACTGGAAAGTTTGGCATGAATATTTTATTTTGTCTATTGCAATGATGTTACACCATTTGACATTATTTAGCAGAATACCTCTATGAAACAGGAAAAGAAAAAGTGATCTAGGCAACTATCAAACTGACTGGTTTATCACCAATAGAATTATTTTAAAGTAAAATCTGGTTAAATGCATGCAGATAAAGGAAGATATAATCTAACAGCATATCTGTGATGGTATGTCGTGCTAGACTAGTGGTACAGTTTTACTTGTTAAAATTATAGGATTTAAAAAACAATCGACTATAAATTTGTTGGGATTTCAAAACAAGAAGTGACCTCATTCTCTGTAAGAAATTATTTGCTAGGGTGGGACACACAAGACTTAGCAAGAAACATGCAAAGCAAAGGAAAAGTTGCTAAAATAATGTTAAAAAAGAATCTATCAGACTAGAGGAACACTAGTAGCAAAGCTTCTCAATGACTAGTCCAGCAACAGATCTGTCATGTTTTCATAAATGAATTTGGCACAAAAATGAAAACACTAATTAAAATTGTTTATGACACAAAGTTAAGAGGCAAGTAAATATAAAGGAGAATTTGGATATTATGCAGAAAATATATGATGATCCTGAGGATTACAGTAGTAGAAATGGAATTGAATTTAAACTGAAACATGAAGCCTAATGAAGAGGGACTAATAATAAGGTTTTCTACCATTGACTGGAAATTTAGCAATGACTTAGAGACAAAAAACTCTGACATAGTAACAGTTTCCTGTGCTATGAAAACCTGCCAATATCATGGGTTTATGAAAAATTAAATATGATTTTTAGGTGTTTTATGTGGGAAAATGTTAGTGAACAAAACACTGGAGAGCTTTATCTACAATATCTTGCACAATGTTAGTCACTTGTGTTGAACAAAAATGTACTGAAACTGAAAAAGCTGCAAAATAAAATGGACAGATAATCCAGGTAATGAAGAGGCATTGAGTGAAAACATAAAAAGTTTTTTTATATGTTAAACAAACCAAAGTCCTAAGGATATAGCTAGAAGGAGGAAAGAATCAAAGAGAGGGGGAAAAATTAAGAAAGAAAAGGAATTCCGATAATATGCATATATTCTGGCCAAGAACAGAAGGTTTTTCCATGTTGGAAATTTGTTTAAGCATCACAGAAGTGAGGCCCTGGACTAGATTCTTGTAAAGAGTAATTTTTTTTGTAGGTCCTGCTAGGATTTAATATTTTATTAAAGCAATTTTCTGATGTGGGTTCATCCAGTTATATAACTGTCCTGGGTTCAGCAGTTGCAGTCAGTTTTTCTTCTCTTTAGTAGCTGGTGTTTTGACTTAGCTCGGGAACAAGGCTGATAAGGCCGATGGTTTTGGTTGTTGCTGAGCGATGTTTGCCCTGACCAAGGACTTTGTGAGCCTCATGCTCTGCCAGGGAGGAGGGAAGCCGGGAGGAAGGAGGGACAGGACTGTACTGACAGGACCAAACTGACCAAAGTGGTATTCCATACCATAGCACGTCATGCCCAGGAGGTAACTGGGAGTGATCCGGAAGGGCTAGGTCTCTCGGGGTGGTTGGAAGAGGTGGTCGGTCAGCGCTCAGCTGGTGGGGTGTCGTGAGTTATCTGTTGTGGTTGATGGGATGCTGTATTCTTTTCCTTTATCGTTATTATTATTGGTGGTAGCAGCAAATGATTTGTGTTATACCTTAGTTACTAAACTGTTCTTATCTCAACCTGTGGGAGTTGCATTCTTTTGATTCTCCCCCCACCTCTCTGGAAGCAGGGGAGGGCAAGAAGGGGGGTTGAGTGAGTGAANTTCTTATCTCAACCTGTGGGAGTTGCATTCTTTTGATTCTCCCCCCACCTCTCTGGAAGCAGGGGAGGGCAAGAAGGGGGGTTGAATGAGTGAACAAGCTGCGTGGTTGGTTGGGTTTAAACCACGACAATAACGAATGCCCTAGCATTTTATTTTTGTTGGCAGTTTCTCAAATTTCCAGGTTTCCTGTTTGTAGCACTAAAAGGAAATTTGGTCTGAAGGAAGATTTCCCCCTATCCCCATAATATGGGATTTATTAGTACTGTTAGATACATATTAGCATTATTAAGCACGATTTGCAGTTTATCTCTGCATTTTCCATATTCATTGCAGGCTCACACCTGTAGTCTTTGCATCACAGTTGAACTCAGAGTAGGGTAAATTTCTTCTAAGTACTTTATGTGAGAATTTTTTTTTTCCTTCTTTATATTATGTCTCCTGAAAGTGTTTGGACAATCTCTTAATACTATTGCTCATCTTGCATGGACAATTGGTTATCTCAGTACTTTCTTATTCTAATGAAGAAGAATAATGTGACAGTTAATAGATGATTAAGGAATATTCTTAGATCTAATGACCTTGATTTAATGTGTCCTTGGGAGCTGTAATTTGCTTTAGTTTGCAAGTTGTGCCTCCTTTGTCAACAATACCTTCTTTTGAATGCTCATTGGGTCCATAAGACTTCTTCGCTCTATTATTCTATCAACAGATAATTAGAGTTAATGTTAATAAAACCCTTTTAGAACCCATGCACTTTCCACATGTATAAAAGAGATTCATTGTCAAATATTATAAAGTTCGAGATAAACTTTGTCTTTCATCACCTCTTGAGTTTTAAAGCCAACATACGTATTACCTAATAAGTGTGCTCATTTTAAATTATTTGTCTCTATTTCAGGAGGACTGTTTCTTTCAGGGAGACTCATTTTACTATATCTAGAAATAGTCTCGCAGTCCTCTGTCAGGAAAGATGGACACTGCTATGAATACTAAAATTTTACAATGCTCCCGTTAAAATTGAGGCAAGCTACCAGCAGTTTGAAAGTGTGATCACACAAGGCCTGTGCAAAAAAAATGACCTTGTTCTCAGAGCTATTGAAATGTCCTGGTCAGGTCATCAGCTTAGTAAAGTAATGAAAATGTTTTGTTTCACTGCAACCAATAGATTTTATTCAATTTATGTTAAACAGGAACCTGGTTGCCAGTATTATGATAATGATGATCATTATTATTATTATTATTATTATTATTATTGCTATTGTTATTGTCATTATTTTAATCATTGCCATTACTATCATTATTATGGTGCTGTTGATCACATTTTTTGTAGATATTTAGAGTACTGGAAATAAATATTTAACACAATTTTCATTCATAAAAAGCAGTATTGCTTAATTTTGCTTCTATTAATTTCCACTGGCACACTTTAAACATTTTAATTGAGAAGCATTTTTAATGAGGTGTTGCTAGCTTTCTCTTGAAAACCTTTCCCTTTCTCATAGAATTCTCTTAAGTAGGTGTGCTCTTGAACAAATGCAAAGGCTGCTTTAGGGGCAGGCAAATTAAAGAGTTAGGATATGAGTCAGATTTGTTTCCACTAGGCAGCAAAGGAAACTGTTTGTACCAAATACGTACAGGCTTCAAGATTCCTTTCCTCCAGTATAGCAGGTACAGGCTGCAGAAATTAAGATCATTCAATGTTTTCTATCTGTGCTGTTAACCCAGATAAACTTAAGCTGCACCCTTCTCAAATCACTTGAAAAGTCCTTTCCCAGAAGTATCTTAACTTAGAATTTGTATCTAAAACCGTCTGCTGTTTTATCAAGTTCGTGCTTTCCAGGCTCTAGTCTAACTATAGGACTAAATAAAAACTGGTGGTAGAAGGAAAGGAAGCCAAAATATTGTGTGACACGTGCTGCAGACTTCCTATATTTGAAACCTGGATAATGCATAGGTGGTGGATTTAAACCTAGCTTGACAGATCTGAGTGCAAAGCTACTTGATCCTAATAAACTCTCTGTGTATTTTACCCAGTTCTTGTTGCCTTACAGCTGCTGAGTGAATTTTATAGTTTGGGGAGTGGCTTTAAGGCAATGGAATTGCAAAGTCTGAAGTTTTGGTGTAGCTTAGAAGAGGCTGGACCAATTAGCATAAAAAACCAAAAAAAAAGTATGTTAATTCTATTAACTCTTTGGGTTTTTTTGGTTTGTTTTGTTTTTTGTTTTGTTTGGTTTTGGTTTTAATTGCTATCCTGAGATTTACTGAAGCAGGAGGTCTGTAGTTGGAAATGTATGGCACAGATTGTTCTATTCTTTCATTATCATTCTGGTTTACTGAAAGATGTCCTTGCCCATGCCAGGGGAATTGGGACTAGATTATCTATAAGGTCCCTTCCAACCCAAACCATTCTATGATTCTATTATTCTATTATTCTCTAATGCATTTTTCTGTGAACCTTTCACCCTGACTTACACTTTTGCCTTCGTCCTATTGATTTGGTTGTGTAGCTGCTGAGTTGCTGAATTTAGAATGGGTTGTGGTCAGGCTATAACTGATTTACTTCATGTAAAATGTGTTGGATAACAGATCAATTTTCAATTTGCTGTGTCAGATTCAGATCATATCTTAAAAATAGTTTCTGTTACATGCATATACAAAGACATATGCCACAAACTAAAAGAAACTAAAAGAAATATGAGATTAACAAGGAAATTAATGAGATAAACATAGATTTTTAAAAATTTCTCTTACACCTTGATGGTAAGTAGGCATGGGTAAATTAGCATGAATAAGAAGGAAACTGAGGCTTTATACAACATACAGTGGCAAAAGTGCATTTCTGAGGGGAACAGTGATTTTAAGTATACCCAAGAACTGTTCCCATCTGCTTTTATAGAAAAAACATAAAATTCTGACTCTAGAGAAGTTAATGGAAGAAGTCTCAGTCTCTTCCAAAGAACAAGATTTCATCCAGGGTGTCACATGGTCTTCATCCAGATAGGCAGATCCATGTAAACACAGGTAATTCAATGAAGAACACTGAGGTAAGCAGTCTGGCTGTCCACAGGCTTCGATCATGGGCACATATATCAACTAAAATGTAGGTTAAGAACATAGTCACACTATGCCTCTTCTGTAGTCAGTAAAGCAAGCAAGAGAGAGAGAGACATGTCTGTAGAAAACAATTCACATTTTTGTCTATGGAGTATCTATGTATACTGTGGAGTATCTGTTTCCCTTAGTGAAGTGGTTTAGTGAACTTGGCAGTCCTGGGGCAAGGTTGGACTTGATGATCTTAAAGATATTTTCCAACTTAGCTGACTCTGTGATTCTATGATTTTCTCTTTCTGCTGACCACAGCAAAATTTGAAAGTAACTATAGTATTTTATTAATGTAAATACTTCAATTAGGTACCTGAAGATACAACAACCTACCCAGCTCCATCAGACCACAGATCACATATTTCCATTTCACTTTGTCTTTATTAGGATACTATCAAGATCTCTCTTGTCAGATTCCTAAGCTTACGTACACTTTACTTGTCCAGGAAATAGCACCCCTAAAAAAAAAAATAAATCTAAACATTTTAAAGGATCCTAGCTTCAATTCAGAAAGGAATTCAAATATCTTTATGATCTTATGCAGATCTGTATTCATAGATAATATTATGGAATGATCTTGTACTACATCAACTGGCTCAAGTTATACAGCAACTGGGTTTTCATTTCTGGGAATTTGGTGCAACTGCTGCCTGGAATAAATGTGACATTAGTCATGGCAGATGGTCTCTGCCGATCTCCTGGTGGGCAGATTTCTCCCTCATATACTTTCCAGAAAAATAGCTGTAGAAGAGAAGCAGGTTATAATAACCAGCAGCTGTCAAGTGGGAGCAAAATAGCAGCTACATTGCATTCTGGGGTGGCTGTGCTTCAGTAGTGTCACACTGGTGACTTTGTGCTGTGTTTGTAAAGCTCTGTAAGAGTCTGGAACAGAAGGTCCTGATAAGTGTCAGACTTCTATATACCTACTCATAGTAGTAAAATATTCATTCTGGGCTGGTAGTTATTATTGCATTTCTTTCTGATCTCCTATTTTAAAAATAATGCTTCTTTATCAGGCAGGCTAACTGTAACATTGGTGTTACATAATTCTGGAAAGCAGAAATGGGTTATGTGGGAAACTGGATCCATAATAACAGCACAGACTGGAAAATTAAAATAAGTGATTCCTCAACAAAATGAGCAGGATTTATCTCTGGCAATCATAACGTATTCATCATCTCAATTTATTTTTTTTCCAGAAAAGCCTTAGTCATACTAATGACTTCTGCTTTTGTGTTCAAAATACATGATTGCTCATTTCAAAGTCAAAATGTGTCAATAATTGGTTATATTGTTGAGTAATGCATTTAGCAAAACATACTTGCACTTTGTATAGCATGTTGCTGCAGTTCAGATATATTTGTCACATATATTTGTTTCCAGTTTGGGTTGGGGAGAACATGATAATTTGGATAAAGTTCTGCTTCTGCAATTTTAACATTTTTTGAAACAGATTTCTGGCGTGGTACTTATGAATTAGTGATGCAGGGTTTGTTGGAAAGATATCATTGGCCTTTAAATATATAACCAGATGAAAAATACCCATAGTGATTAAGAACTTGTAAAATGGCTTATTCAGAAGATGTGCTATGACATATTAGTTTCACTATTTCAGTATTTTTCCTAAATAGAATAGATTGTGGGAAGATAGAATAGCATATACCCTTCGATTTTTGATGAGCTTAATAATAATAATAATAATAATAGTAAGGTAATACAATCTAAAGAGGATTAAAAAAAAGGAAGGAATGATTTTATCTATATTTCCATATTGCAGAACTAATGGACAGAGGAAAAGCAGTTTACACCATCTACCTGGACTTGTGCAAAGCATTCAACACTGTCCCACACGACATCCTTGTCTCTAAATTGGAGAGACATCAATTTGATAGGGGGAGGCTCTCGGTGGGTAAAGAACTGGCTGGATGGCTGCACACAAAGAGTTGTGGTCAATGGATCAGTGTCTGGCTGGAGGCCAGTGACGAGTGGTGTCCCTCAGGGATCGGTGTTGGGACCGGTCTTGTTCAACATCTTTGTTGCTGCCATGGACAGTGGGATTGAGTGCGCCCTCAGCAAGTTTGCCGATGACACCAAGCTGTGTGGTTGGGTGGATCCGCTGGAGGGAAGGAATGCCATCCAGAGGGACCTTGACACACTTGTGAGGTGGGCTGATGCCAACCTCATGAAGTTTAACCATGCCAAGTTGTTGTGGTTTAAACCCAGTTTCTACTTCCCTCCCCTTTTTTTCCTTCACTGCTCCCAGAAGGATGGGCCTCCCAGAGGAGGGCCATGAGGATGAGCAGGGGACTGGAGCATCTCCCATATGAAGACAGGCTGAGAAAGTTGTGATTGTGCAGCCTGGAGAAGAGAAGGCTGTGTGGAGACCTGATAGCAGCCTTCCAGTATCTGAAGGGGGCCTCTAGGGATGCTGGGGAGGGACTCTTCATTAGGGATTGTAGTGATAGAACTAGGGGTAACGGGTTTAAACTTAAACAGGGGAGGTTTAGATTGGATATAAGGATTAGTTCTTTCCTGTGAAGGGGGGTGAGGCACTGCAATGAGTTGGCCAGGGAAGCTGTGAATACTTCATCCCTGGCAGTGCTCAAGGCCAGGTTGGATGAAACCTTGAGTGACATGGTTTAGTGTGAGGTGTCCCTGCTTATGGCAGGGGTATTGGAAGTAGATGATTTTAAGATCCTTTTCAACCTGAACTATTCTATGATTTTATGATTCTGTGGTTCTATGGTTATTCAGCTGCACAGATAAGAGACAGAATTAATAGATCAGCAGCAGCACAGGCAAGTTTTCAACAATGAAACAAATGTAGCATTTTGATCAGGTGATCCTTTGATGCAATTTTCCTCTTACTGAAAACAGTAACTTTTTTCCGCATACCATGTACCATATTTGCTATATCCAGATGGCTCACCTGTGTAACTCTAAAAGGTGACATACTAGTAAACTTAACATTTGTAGTAGGTTCTGGTGAGTCTGGATAAAGACAAATCGGACTTTTTTTCTAAAGAAAATTGTGTTTTCCTAGATACACATTGTTTTTAATTCTCTGCCAGTTCTATCATCCTATTTAGCAAAAAAGTAGTGAATAATCATAATAATGATGTTTTAAATAGTCCTAAGAAGTATAAAGTATTAAACCTCTCTAAAGGCTGATATAGTATCAAAGATAAATGTTTTCATTTCATTGATGAATATTAAGTAAGCTGGTATGGTAGTACTTCCGTCAGTTTATTTCATTAACTGAAAATTTTAATAATGTTTTCATTAAATATTTATATAAAAAACTCACACAGTGAAAATGAAACACATATCCCTTGATAGTCAAGATGGTTTCCAGGCTCATATCAGTGTTTTCTATTACACATATTGCTCATTTACAGTAGCTTAGAATTTCTGTTATGTGTAGAGATCTTAAATCTGACCTTACTCTAAGTATTATTCAGGGTATATTTTGCTTTTAATGTGTTTTTTATTTTTCCTTAATGAATATTTAGGCACTACAGTGACTACAGAATATCAAATGTTATGAAACTTCTCCTTTTTTAAAAGCACATTAATGTGTGTTGGCTAAGACAGCACAAGTGTGTTAAGAAGATGAGTACCTATGAGTCAGATCATCAATTTAAAAAGATGATAAAATTTAGCTTGTTGCTAGGAAGATCTGTTGCTTGAAAAAAACTAACAGCTTTAGCTAGATTATACTTTTTAAAAGTTTGATGTTTGATTTTAGTTACAATATGGTGCTCAGCAGAATATTAAAGTGCAATAAGTCAGGTTTAACCCTATAAAATGCATAATTAACATAATTTAATACTCATCAGTTCATAAAAATTGACAAATTATTTACATGTTTGCTGTTCAAGCTGCGTGAATAATTTTTATGGTTGAATTTGTCAGTATTTGACAACCATTTCTTCCATTATATATTGAGTTGGCCTTCCAAGACCTCTTTATTTTCACTGATTCAAAGACCTCAATTTATGACATTTTATTATTAGCTTACTATACCACTTATATGAAGGTTTCCACTCTTTTACAGCATATGCAAATGTATTTTGAATATTTAACTTATCTAATGACTTAAAGACAAGTTTTCACATTGTTCAAAAGATATTTTAGAAGAACTAAGCAGTAATGTATTCTTGCATTACTTGACTCAATGAGATAAATGACTGGAGCCATTCATTAATCTCAAACTGTATTCTGAGAAATGTTTAGTTTTTATATCCTGCTCATTTTGGCACACATATCTAGGTGCATATCAGCTGTCCAGTTTGAATTTGGCTGTCAGTTTCTTGGGGCAAGAATGGTCTTTGATTTCCAAAATAGTAAATGCACTGTTGACAACCCACAGAAGTCATCCACATATCGGTTGGCCTCCTATCCATGTATATTTAAAAATTACTATTAGAGGCTATTTGACTCTTCTACATAGTTGCTCCTCAGAAAGATACACAATTTATTGAGCTTTCCTTGTAAATTTTCGGTTTAATTGAACTGTTTTGGGTTGTTTTTTTTTTTTATTTAATAAATTACTGCTTTCACAATACTGAATAACCCTTATGAAAAATTTTATTAGTAGTAAAGCTGAACAAGCACTTAAAGGCTTTAAAGTCTGAGATTCATAGCTAACATTTTCTAGTTCAAGTACAGTTAGATAGGATAGTGCATATAAAATGATAGCTTAGTCAAAGGTAAAAATGATTTGAAGCCGCTAACCCTGAAAATACTAGCAGTAGTTCTGAGGCAGTTTCTGTCTGCTGCACAGCTGTGTAAAAATAACAAAGATAATAAATATTACTGTGTAGGAAATAAACACAGACAGCAAATGACAGGCAGTATAACTCACCGTGCTGCATGAGGGGAAAAATATCACACTGTGAGCCATAACAGTAATCACAAAACTTCAAATATTTCAAAACAGCTGTCAGTCATTGCGTAAGAAGCTTGTATGACTCCAGGGGTAGGGTTAACTTCATCAGTGGTGAGAGTGCATAAACAAGCAATGCTCGTCATCTGCACCAGATTTTTACTACTTTTAAAATCATACAGTTTGTCATATCATTAGACTTTTTTATTTTAGAACAAAGCTCTCAGGCTTTTTTTTTTTTATTACAGTGCTCAGCAGGAATCAAAGCAACGTTCAATTTTTATAATTCCCACATTATTCTGGCTTTGCATACAAAAGAAGGAGATCTGCTAAAAATACCAGTTAATATTCTGCACTAATATTTTTATCTTCTTTCCTGCCATCATTTATCTTTTTACTTTTATAGGTTATCTTTACAAAATGCTAAATGTTTTGGTACAGATAGGGACCAAAGGGCAAGCAAAATCTACTTAAAAATTTAAATTTTGGGTATTGAGTATCATATTGTATACACAGGTCCCAAAGTCACAGTAAGAGTTAATATTAGTGCAGAAAAATGCCAAGTATCATTCAGTTGAATGAATATTTAACCCATCTTTTTCTAACATAGTTAAGGCTTAAGCTGATACACACATTCATTAACTTACATTCTGTTGCAAGATACATCTTTTCTGTGCTTCCTGAATGATTTCCTTTTTTTTTTTAATAACATGAAGACCTTTAAGATATACTTTGCTAGTTTACTACAAAACCCATTTTCTCAGATTATTGCAGATCAAGGCATTTCTGATTGTCTTTGTCTCAGTAAAGTTAGGTAAAAACAAAACCAGCCATTCTGGCATGGCTGGTTTCTTCAGCTTTTTACACTGACTTAATAATAGTTTTTTCCAGATTTCCCTGAGTACCAATTAAAAGGCCTTCAGTGTGATCATAGACTGGCTTTATTTCACTTGTCCCTATTTTACTGTCATGTGGACAAGATACATGGTTAAACTCGACTGACTTGGCTATTATAAATCAGTCCAGATTCTCATTGTTTATGACTTCTTCTATCCAAAAAAACACTAAAGTGCAAGCTCTTTATTAGAAAGAATATTATTTTCTTTAATGGATCCACTCCAGAACTTCAGTGCTATGGTCTGTAGCATTACACTTTAAAATTCTGATTTCTAGCCATGTTTAGACAGGGGAAAATCTCAGTCTTCATAACATGTCCTGCTGTTAACCTGGTAGGGAAATCTTACAAGCATTCAGTTGATACAAAGTGCTTCTATCTATGACAGAAAAAAAATTAGCTATTTGTCATTTAGCTATATGACATAAGATACTACAACTTCTCAACAGGCACGAATAAGTTAATCAGGGCCTCTGTCCTTACAAAGCCACACTCTTACTAATGGAGCAACCAGGTGAGTGCAAGAAGGAAAGTTATAAGCAATAGTTTTGTTTTACTTTACTGTTTTTTAGATATTCCAACAAGTAAAAGGAAATGTAGTATAGCATGATTTAAGGGGAAAAAAAACAAAGCCACAAACAAACCCAAAACACAACAAGACAACAGAACAAAACCATCAAACCCCACAATTCTGAATCATTTATATAGGAAAAAGATATTATGAGCTTTATTGACATTATTTAATTATAACTCAACTTGCTTTAATTTCAAATGGGAATGTTTTAGTGGCTACCAGACAGAGACTTGTAGACACTTCAAGTGGAATCACAAATCCCATGTGCCTGTGAGGCCCTAGATGGCGTTGATGATCAACGATCAACAAAGCTTTTCAGGAAGTATATTTTACCTTTTGTGTTTGAAAAAGGATTAAACACTGGGTGAAAGTTGCTATGGGCTGTAGTCTAGATGATGGTGGTTGCTCAGCCCAAGCTGTTATACTTTTTTACATTTTGTAGTATACTTGTTTCTTTCTTCAGATTGCTTTGTCCTTATTCTGATCAGCTAAACCAACACATAAACATCAGCTCTGTGCACTCCAGCTGGCTTTGTCCCATCGGTGTTCAATGCTAAAAAAACAAAGCAGGCCTGTCTTTAAAAAGCAACTAGTTTACGTCCAAGCCAAACTTGTTCTCATAAATTTGAAGCCACAGACAGATACTTCTTATTCCGGTTGCTATAGTAGATGAACAATGAAAACCATTTTTTGCCCCATCCTGGGCTTGTTTGACTTTTCTCTCACCTCCAAGAAATACACAAAACGTAGTATAACAAAGTAGAGTCTTTTTCCATGTAGTTGCATTTTAGTGGCATTTGAAAATTCAAAATAATACAGTGTTTAGCTGATCTTTTCCATATGACAGCTTCCATTTGATGTACCTAAGTCCATTGACAACTCCATTATTTTGTGCTATATGCCCTTTAGCCAAAGTGTAGAATTTGTTCTGGTGTTCTATGATTTAACGATAAAAAAGTATCAATTATTAGAACTGTGAGAACAGCTACAGCTACCCACCCTTTTCTGCTTGGTATGCAGCATGTATGATCAGTCTCATTTTTATTTCAATTTTAGGAACAAACCAGAGAGTTTTCAAATAACCAGGTAATTTCCCACAAAAAAGCACAGAAACAGAGCTGTACCTCAAAGTACCTGTGGTCACATTTGTGGGGTTTTTGGGTTGGAGGTGGAAAGGTGCAAAAAAATGAGAGGAGAAGGGTTTAGAAAATTTTTCTGATGCCACATGTGCATGAATATTCAGAACTAAGGACAATGCATCCTTTAGTCTTTGTCTATGATTACAGTTAATAAGCAAGCACTTCATCTGTAGCACAAATATGCCAGTAACACCTGCCTTTGGAATTTCAAAAGAAATACTAATTTTTAAAAAATCGTGTTCACTCTGTGAGCAGTTTGCTATGAGATGAAAACATCTCATTGGTTCAATTGCGTTAAATAAAAAACTCAAGCACTTGAGCTGTTAGTGTCACCAATCTTTTCAATCTGTTTCGATTAAATTTTCTGTTAATTTTATTTCTTTTTTTAAAATTTATTTATTTGCTTCCACTGAAGAAAGTCTTTGAATAGATATTTGAAATGTGTTGATTCTGAAATATTTTTACAAGTAGGAAGTGGCATGCAAACATGTAGAAAAGAATGCACATTGTAAACGTGCTTTGAAATAACCTTGTCAATAAATTAACAATATCATTTGTTAATATAGGAAAATATAGAGATAGTAAATGGTACAGTAAAGGATACTTCTGATGTTTGGTTATCTTACCAATCCCAAGGACCCTGTGAAGGCGATCAGGAAACCAGCTAGGAGAATCATCATTGCAGTTCGAGGTGGCAGGCTCAATCTTGGCGGGCATCCCCACAGAGGCAACGTTGACCTGAGGGATAAGAGGTTCTGCCTCTCCTGCATCCCATGTGACTCAGGCTTTTATACTGACAAAAATGCACACTCATTCTGATGCAGGGGGCCAGCCTGTATTGGAAGAAGTGGCCAGCAATATCTAGAAATGTCTCCAAGGATTGAGACTTTTCTGGGGAGCTCTAAAGCAGAACTTTCCAGGTAGGAACCAAAGCTGGACTTTCCAGGAAGCAGCCAAAGCAGGACTCTCTAGGGAGAAGCCAAAGTAGACAAACAGTACTTTTCTATCTTTGTGTGTTTCACCACGGACCATTATCTGTTGCCCCTGACACAGTTGTATATACAGAAAGTGAGGATGTAATCTAATTGTTAAAGCTGTTTAATGTGAACTTCAGATAACAAAAATATGAAGGAGAAACAGCAAGTGGAAACTTGAGGATGCTGCAGATTTAAGAGAATATATTTTTAAGAAATCTAGCCTGATGCCTTCGTGTTTTAGTTGTCTCTTGCAGATAGTATATTATATCAGTCTAGATTCAATCCTGCTGCAGGACATTTTAGTCTGGCTATGCAATGCATACATTTGTTTGCTCTCTGTTTTTACTCCTACCCAGTAATGCAGCACATAAAAACAACAAAGCTTTATTTCTCAAACAAAAAAAAAAGATTTTTTTTTATCATTTCTCTCTGAAGTGTACACGCATAACAGCTATCTCAGTAGGATGGAAAAACATTGGGAACTACAGTAAGGGTAAACAAAACCAGCAGTCTGCAATAGCCTATGTGACTAGATCAAATTGGTTTTCTTTTGGCTTCTTTTTTTGTTGTTTTTGGTTTTGCTTGCAATCATTGCTTTTCAACAAACTCTGTGCATCGATGTTTGTATAAGGTTATTTTATTGTAGATTTCAAACACTGTTATACCTGAATGACTTACTGCAAAACATACCAAAGTAACTGTTTGTACTTCCAGAATGACACTTTTTCTTCATTCCTTGTACAATTGCTTTTCAGTGCAATGATACTAAAACATTGACTAAAGTTTCTTCTGGTATCTCCTGAATATGAAACATCTCTGAACAAATGCTTCATCATGTACAGTCCATAATTTTCTAGCAGAACTACATCCCAGGGGAGACACTACTTGTAGAGGCTGTTCTAACTAAATTGGGTACTGCTTGAGAGGATTATTTCACTGTTAAGTGTAATGTGAAGTAATTTCTTTTTAAGAGATGCTCTTGGAAAGGCAGCATGTCTCTCCACAGCCAAATTTGTTGCCCTTCAGAAAGAACACAGGTGCACAGAGCTGAAGGGAAGGCCACAGATGGAGGTTGTCTTGGCATCCATGAGGTGAGGGAAGGCTGAAAGACCTGCAAAGATGCCTGACAGCCTCCCACAGATAAGCTCTGCAAGGTGGCACTCCAGGACTCTAGCATGGTTGAGTTTAAGACAATTGGTTTGCTAGACACACTGACACTCATCCCTCTCATTTTGTTAAGACCTTGCAAGTTTCACAACATATGTTCTCAAACAAGTTTTCTGCAAACAATTTATTTTCTTTTGTGTCTCCATTTTGGGGCAGGCCACCTGACTGGGTACAGCAGCTCCTGACAGAAAATGAACTCCGCTTCTTATCTTCATTTGATAAAACTTCCGCACAAAAGTAAGTGAACTTTTACTCAAACTTGAAAACTTAGCACACCAGTCTCCAGGCCAGGAGAAATCGGTTACTCATAAAGTGTGTTTTATTATTGCTGAAGTTGCTGAAACATGTTTTAAGTCTAGAATATTGATTCTAAAACATAGAATACTGTCTTTACTCAAGGTCTTTTCATAGACATTTTTCTATTGTGACAAAGACTGACAAAGGTAAATCCACATACGCTGGTCTCGCCAGACAGCTGTCAGTACCAATTAAGCTTTTTTTCAATATGTTCAGGTGTGTCACCATTATAATTTCATTATTTTTATAGCTGTGCTACAAGAATATATGTAATTTTTTTTCCAGTTTTCCCTGTCACTTGTGATTATATATGTGGATACATATATATGTCTATACATTGTATGTTTAACATAGATGTATGCTTTTATATAGATATATACTGGTTTTCTCTGTGTTTATAACCTGATTCTGCCATCACCTGAAGCTTTGACAGTGATCTCAAATTAGTCATAACATCATCCTTATTTTCAGCTTCTGGTGTTCCTTTTGTGCATGTCTTGCTTTTCTATAATCCCATAATGGCTGGACATTCTCTGCTTTCTTGCAGCTTGTAGCTTGCTTAATCTTTGTCTGCAGTTCTGCTGTACTATATCTCAATCCACTCTTTTGTTCCTGCCCTACATTTCCTTACCTTCTTTTTTTGTCCTTGCCTTTCTCTATTTTTATCTTCTGTCTTTAATCCCATTTTGTGTTTTCTTAAGAGATTTTCAAAATGTTACATTGACTTACCAGAGTATCCCTGCAGTATTTCATTTTCTCACAACGTCTTGGGAAACAGTGTTCATTCTGAATTCATGTCACTTGAGAATTTCTGGCTAAATAGACAAGATGTTGAAGAACTGAATGAGGAACAATTGAAGGTAATAGCTAATTTTAATCTGATTCTGTCAGATATTTTTTAATCATATGGCAATAGTTAAGGGAAGAATCCCTGATATGAAATCCCCAGGATCTTTCAGGTAAAGGGGAAAATCTTCTCTTCTATTTAAATGACTAAAACTGACCAAAAGAGATCTTCTGCTTTTATTTGGGGAATTCCTATGAAAGTTTCATTTTCTTATGTTGTTTCCCACAGAAAATTCAAAATGGTGACACTGTATCAGCCAGCCTCACTTGCGAGATGATTGTGCATTGGTCCATGAGGAGTACAAGGAACATCACTTTGAATTACACAGAGAAAGTGGCCAGGTGAAAGTTCCTCACTCTAACAACAACTGGTGTTTCTTCAGAGCTCTAGGTTTTCCTCTCAGAGTGGTTCATGGTGCATCTGAAGGTTGCTCCTTAGAAAATATCTACAAAGGTCTACAGGTATAAGAATTCAAATCTACATGTATAAGAAATGAAAAGTCCAGTTTTCTCCTGGAGCCACCCTATGATTGAATGTACAAATACTGCTGAAAATAAGAGAAAATGGTCTGACAGACAAGACACATAATTCAGAGATACAGGATGAGATACTTTGGCACATTACCACAGAAAAAAAAAAAAAGTAATTTTCTGTATTCATCCTCCCCAAAATGTATGTATCTTCAAATGTTTGAAGTCTCAAATTGATGATTTCT
>NDXB01013902.1:376438-407784 GCA_002631895.1 Agapornis roseicollis
AAGACAGAAGCTGCGTGCAGAAAAAAAAAAAAAGTAATTTTCTGTATTCATCCTCCCCAAAATGTATGTATCTTCAAATGTTTGAAGTCTCAAATTGATGATTTCTTTATGTCAAAGGGATTTCAGGAATTCCTGTGAGAGGCGTTTTTCTCAAACATTTCTCAAACATCTGTCAAACCTACAAGCACATCATCAGATTGAGTATTAAGAGCATTTTCTCTTCAGCTGCTAAAGCTATTGGGAATCAAAGATATTTGTTAATCAAAATCAATACTGTACATAAGTACTATACTGTGGCTTGTATGCCAAATGTTAACAGCTTATGTGTTGACTTAAGTTAGCTATTGACTGGGAAAAACTTGGGACTGTTGTAAAATTAGAGAGAAGAACCTGTCTGAGATGATTTAATAAACTAAAATGCTCATAAATCTGGATAAGAGTGAGAGTACACCTATAGCCTGGAATGGAAACCCTTAACCAGAAACAACTAAGAAGTTAATGAGGTTTATTTTTGCAGTTTCTGCTAGGAAGGAAGGCAATTATGACTTACATCTCTTCATTTCTCTTCCTGTGCTCTCTAGCAGTCAGGAAAGGCATATTACTTTGTAATCCTGCTTCCACGCTATTCTTTTATCTTCAGAATTTGGTGAAGTTGTAGACTTATGTGACTGGATCCTACAAAGGACTGATAAAGCTCACTCGCTTGAACAATTCCTACAAGTTCCTTGTTTCAGCATATAATTTAATTATTTCCCTTGATCTCCCAAAATGCTGATCCCATCTCTAGTTTGGTGCCTGAAAGGGAATTTATTCCATAGCAATACTAGCAAACTGCTTGGTGGGATTTTAATTTCCACACACTGTGGGAGCATTTTAAATTATACTCTGTAGAGTCTGATTGCCTTTTGCAATAAACCAGAACCTCTTGATGCAAAACACAAGCCAGTCTCCTTTCTTACACCTCAACATTAAAAAACAAGACAAAAGAGTCTTCTTCAGTTAGCTATTATCATGTTTAAGCAACAAACTATTTTTTTCTGGGTTTGTGTTAGTTAATTTGGAACTGTGGCATAACATGGCTGTGGACCCACTGATACCAGTGTATCAAAGATAGCTGAAATTACACTGTTATTTTTACTGATGTGATCTGATCTAAGTTATAAGCTTGTCCTCATGTAGGCAGTACTTGAGGATTTGAGGAAAAGTTGAATCTATCATACAGATAGATACATGCTAAGAATGTGCTTTGAAATAGCTTCTAAAGTCTATATGTTATACAATAACAGCAGATAAAGGGATTAAAGTTGGAAGTGTCTTGCCACTTTTGACTGTAAGATAAGTAGATTGAAAGCATCATCATTCTGATGGCAGATCTGAGTATATGTACTTCACTGTAAATACTTTGCTTGCACCACACTGCATGCGATTCAATATTCATCTCCAGCCTAAAATGACATTCAGTGCAGAGTGGTGTGTGTGGGACAATCAGCTAGAAAAAAACTGCCATTTTTAGGTGGAGGACACATCATTTCTAGCACAGCCAGGTCATGGGATCAGCTGTCTTTGCTGTCCTGGTAACTGTATTACTAAGGTAATTTGAATTGAAGGTGACAGAATTTCATCTGGATGCCTAATGGTGTGGACTGCTGCTACATCCATCCTCCAGAAGGAAACTAGATGTGGGCACCAGGGTTAAGAAACAGTCTAGATGTAATCCAGCTCCAATGCCTTACTGCTTGACATCTGTGTAGTCAGAAATTAAAATATTCTGAGGTGCACATTTTCTTAGTCGTAAGATACAGCTACCTTTAAGCAGCCTTATACATTGGAAAGCACTGTGCATTCTCACCTTAGCCAAAGTCTTTCAGCAAATGGACATGTCGTTTCCCACACATCTGAGGAATGCATGTGCCTATTGCTGGTAACTGCCTACACTGCAAGAGACATCCTACACTTCCTTCATAGCTGGAGAGAATTAGCCACTTTTAGGGCACAATGATTCTCACCCTAAGGTAAGATGTCTGAAAGATGGATCTCTCTTCAAAAATGCTCAGTCCTCTCCACCAACCCTGAAAGAAGCTCAGCTTAGTTATAAAACTCTGCATTGTAAACCTCTGAAGTTGCATGGCACAAAGCCTACATCTGGTGTCTAATTTATTACTGTTTTTATTTATAAGAATATTGCAGAATATTATGGAATACTACTTAAGGTTTGATTTGTTGTTGCTTGGTTTTTTATTATTGCACATATTACGTATATACCTCTTAGCAGAGAACAAGTCTATCATTACTTTTTAAAGAAGAACATGCAGACCTTTTCCCATCAGCAGTAAAGAAAGAAAGTCTTTAAAATGTCTAGTAGATGCTAGCCAGTATATTTAAACCCATGAGAGTCTGCTTGTAGGTATAAGCCACAGCCATAAGTTATGGTAAATTTTAGTTCTATAAAGTATCATAAAACAAATTCTTACATTATCCTTCATTTTATCCTTTGATCAGTTAGATGCATTCCAAGTTTTTGGCTTTTACACACAGAAGCCAAAAATGAAACTGAGGATAAAACAAAACAAACACATTATGCATGACTTACTTAACTGAAAGGTCACAAAATTATTCTGAGCTCTGTTGTCTACAGAAAACTTACATTTGCTAAAGCTTACACTTGACTCTTGACATCTGAGAAATTTCCTGGCAGAGAGTTCTGCTTGCACAGATATAGGACTATTGTCACAGGAATCAGAAAAGAAGGTTAAAATTAGCTTTCTGCATAAACTTTCTCTTCAGAAATAAAAGGTTTGGTTTCTATTTTAAATGTGTGGCATCAGAGAGGTTAGTGATTCAAATGCCAAAAAGAGAAAGCCTCAAGAGAAAGCCTGAGATTTATTTCAACATTTTAATTAATTCTCAGAAAGAACAAATCACAAAGCAAAAGAGATGAGAACTGTGGTTTATTTTGCAAGAATAAAATTTCCTTTTATAAACCCAGGAATCTGTTCATTATATTCAGAACTTGTCTACAAAATGACCAGAATCCAAAACAACTTTGTGCTACTGTATCAAGAGACCCCACTTGGAGTACTGTGTACAGTTCTGGTGTCCCCAACATCAAAAGGACATGGAGCTGTTGGACAAAGTCCGGAGGAGGGTCACAAGGGTGATCAGGGAGCTGGAGCACCTCCTGTGTGAAGACAGGCTGCAAAAGTTGGGGCTGTTCAGCCTGGAAAAGAGAAGGCTGCATAGAGACCTCATAATAACCTTCCAGTATCTGGAGGGGTCCTATAGGGATGCTGGGGCAGGACTCTTCATTAGGGACTGTAGTGATAAGACAAGGGGTAACGGGTTCAACCTGAAACAGAGGTTTAGGTTGGATATTAGGAAGAAATTCTTTACTGTGAGGGTGGTGAGGCACTTACACAGGTTGCCCAGAGAAGCTGTAGCTGCCCCATCCCTGACATTGTTCAAGGCCATAGAATCACAGAATAATTTGGGTGGGAAAGGACCTTAAGATCATTCAGTTCCAACCCCCCTGCAGGGACACCATGCACTAAATCATGTCATCCTACCACTGACCAACCTGGCCTTGAACATTGACAGAAATGGAGAATTCACAACTACCCTGGGCAAATCCTTCCAGTGCTTCACCACCCTCACAGTAAAGAACTTCTTACTTATATCCAACCTAAACTTCCCTTAAGTTTGAACCTGTTACTTCTTGTCCTATCACTACAGTCCCTAATGCAGAGTGCCTCCCCAGCATCTTTGTAAGCCCTTTTTGGACAGGACCTTGAAAAACCTGTCTAGTGGAAGGTATCCCTGCCCATGGCAGGGGGTTTGGAACTAGACGACCTTAAGGTCCTTTGCAACCCTAACTATTCTATGATTCTAAAATTGAAGATTTTTCTAGTTAGGTTTAAAATAAGATGATTTAGTAGCAGAGAATAAAGCCAAGATTTTCTGATCCTCAATGACTCTATCAGTATTTCTTCAGCTACACAATGTCTTTAAATGTCTCATTCATTCTATAACTTAACGGTGTGTTTCTGTTTTCTAAACTGTCCTGCTTGTAAAAAAAGTCAGATATTTCCTCTTCAGTTCTTACAAAAGTGATCTTAACTAATAAAACACACTGAAATACATCCAGTCTCTGAATCCAAATGTAACTCACAATAACTAGTTACTATATTTATAGTTGCTTTAAGATCTCTCCATAAACATATTCAGAGTTGCCTAATGATCTATTATGATACACCCTATTAAACTGTGTACAAATTCACATAAATTCAATACATTTGCTTCTAAATGTTTAAAGTAACATTAATGTCCCTTTTGCATAAAATATTCTTTCTCTGTTTAGTCTTGATATCTCTTGTGACTGTTCCAGATGCATATATTTCTCAAATATTAAGAAATACAGTTAAATTCATGGCAAAGCTTTCAGCAATCTTCACTACTATAATTCCACATACTGTGTGATGTCAAATTGCTGGCAAAACCTGGTTTAAGGTTTGGCCAAGATCATCACTTGTAGGTCCCTTGACAATGACATCCTTTTGAAAATGGTTCTTAAAATGTCTTTGTGGAAGCTGTATGATGCATTTATAGAGG
The DNA here is from genome assembly GCA_002631895.1 of Agapornis roseicollis. Taxonomy (NCBI): domain Eukaryota; kingdom Metazoa; phylum Chordata; class Aves; order Psittaciformes; family Psittacidae; genus Agapornis; species Agapornis roseicollis. The sequence goes on from NDXB01013902.1 coordinate 381,044, forward strand.
TCTCTGTGAGGTGCAGAGTCTGTGTGTTTTGAAATAGGATGGGCTAGTAACATAAGGACGAGAAAATAGATTCCAAGAAATACTTAGTCTAAAGGGTTGTCAACAGCAGCTTTTGAAATTGGGAAAGAAAGTGCTTTCTAGGAATCTCCGTGCTTTGTGGAACAGATTTTACTAGATTTATGAAGTATTGTGTTGAGCTGTGGAAAGATATTCTATGTTTTCTTGTCTTTTAGCTATGATCCACAAGACTTTTTTTACAGTCTATTTGATCTTCAGTGCATTTTCTCTTAAACTATTTTAAGGTTTTCCAAAACAAGACAGTTAGGAAAAAGAACTTTGTGTGGCTGAAATTCATATATGACAGGATAGGGAGATTGGTACATCAGTAATCAGTAAAGATTATGTTACTGTTTTAGACACATGGAAGAAATAGGAGGACAGTTATGAAAAAAAAAAGTCTTTTATTAGATCTTTTATTATTACATAAGTGAAAAAACAGGCAAGTTTTAAGCACACAATTCCTAAACTGGACAATTACCAGTTGTTCCTGCATTATCTTTATTGCCATAAACAGAAGTGTGTTGATTGAAAGATACTACTATTTGCATGTTAAAAGGACTGCTGGAATAAAATAAGCTGTTCATTATGCTTGATTCATTTCTTACTAAAATGGGTTATACTGTCTTTGAATGAGTCCCTGATTTCAAAAGAGCACGCAATTATTTTAGATAATAAGAGTCCACAGAGAGAGTGTAGTAGCACGGCTGAACCGAATAGGGCAACGTGGTGTTGATTTTTGACTTTCTAGTGTTACAGACTGTCAGAAATTTTTGAAGTGACCTTTTATGCTGCAATATATTTGCCATTTTGTGTCAGCCTCTGATTTCCATGCCTGAGTTGGCACAACCACTGCTAATGTAAGCTTTTCACCTGAGCAAGTGATTTATGCACGTGCCTGCACATAGACAGACACAGAGTAGCAATACTTTGTCACCATTCAACGAAGGAGATATGCTGTGCTACAGCTTGCATCTCTCTGTTCCTCTTCCTTATTCAAATAGTCGCTATTTTTTTTTTAATAAAAAGCTTTTGATGTTTGAAAAATATTTTGCAAGGAATTGAATAATGTTTTTCAGACAAAGAGAAACCATACCTCAAAGTTCACAAAGAATAACAACTAATATTTACCTCCTATAATTTTTTATGTGCTTAGAAGAAAGGCATTTCCTTTCCAATGTGAATAACATCTAATACTAAATGTATAGTGCTCTCTGAAAATGTGTATTATTTACCTTGACTTCTCCACTATACACATAAAAATATTCAGCCTTTCAACTTCTGGCTTCTAGAGACTTTTCAATCATTAGTGAATTGCTTTCAGAGGCCTACCACATTCATTCTCTGAAGTAAAATAGGTTGGAGGGGTATGGGATAAACAATTTAAATCAGGCTTCTTAGAGGTTCTTGAAGGTAATTTAAAATTGAATGGTGGGATTCTTGCAGCACACAGCCTCTCTGATAGAGGCAAGCCTACTCTGGCCACTCCTGGGAGACGTATTTAATTCAGTTGTGAACAAAGCTGAAAACAACTGGCATACAGGACTATCTGAAATCCCTGCAAGCCTCTGTCAGAGGGGCAAGCAGACAACAGTGGTCAGTAACTTGGATTTTAATCTCTAGAAAACTGTCAGTCAGAGCCAAACAAGAATCACTAGCAATATTTGCTTTTATGTGGGTAGTTACACAGGATAACTCCACTGCTGTAAGAAGCCAGGTTGACTTCCACAGTACTAAACAAGAAATTTTATTTTCCTGAATATTGGTCAATCATATTTCAGGTTAGTGTCTGTCGTGGTTTAAACCCAGCCACGCACCTCGTTCACTCACTCAATCCCCCTTTCTTGTCCTCCCCTCCTTCCTCCCCGCTCCTAGAGGGATGGGGAGGAGAATTGAAGGAATGCAACTCTCACGGTTGAGATAACAACAATCCAGTAACTAAGGTATAACACAAATCACTATTGCTATCACCAATAATAATAGCGATAAGGAAAACAAGGGAAGAGGGTACAATACCACCCGCCAAAAACGAGCTCAACTGGGAAGTTCCCTCTCCTTCCAGGTAACTCCCAGTTACCCCCCACGCATGACGTGCTATGGTATGGAATACCTCTTTGGTCAGTCTGGGTCCTGTCCCTCCTTCCTCCCGGCCTCCCCTCTTCCCCAGCAGAGCATGAGGCTCACAAAGTCCTTGGTCAGGGCAAACATTGCTTAGCAACAACCAAAACCATCGGCCTTATCAGCCTTGTTCCCAGGTTAAGTCAGCTACTAAGGAGGAGAAAATCTGACTGCAATTGCTGAAGCCAGGACAGTGACATTCCAGACAACTTCACTTCTTCATCGTAAAATACATCAATGTAAAATACATCAACTATGAGACTATTCAGAAGATGAAAATGAGTTTACTAGTGCTTAAAAGGTCAAGAGTTTCCCCAGCAAGAAGAGAATCTAAAAAAGACAGGCATATCTTATTCACTGTGATTCCAATGTATTATTTCACATACCAAGATGGAGCCATCCTTAGTGGGGTTTTATTCCAAATTCATAGAAGATCTTGTTATACAAGAGGCTAGAAGCTCACTGTAACCCCTTGTCCCTGTAACCTTTCTGCCTCAATGGAAGCTTAGGTGTCTCAGTCCAAGGGTTCAAGGCCCAAATTGTTATGGCCCACTTGTATACCTTGGCTTGGACTCCTGTGAAAATTGTGAAGTTGTGAGAAGTTGCTGCAGAAAGATCTCTGGAGCAGTGCAAGATCAGAACAATACAATTATAAATAAAATCACATCAGAGAGGTTTTTTTTGTTATCTGTTTCAGTGTAAGTGTTGTCACTGACATTATTCATGAAGAAATCTGGCCTTGTCAGAAGTGATGCAAAGAAAGAAATCAAGTAAAGGCTGCATTAATTCCAAATAACTACTTCAAAGGCATGATGAACTGCTTTTGATAAATGTGCTAAGTGCTACACAACTTCTTACCTGCTGAGCTGCACACACCAGGATATCACTCCTTTTTCTATGTAAATATTATCCTTTTTGGAAAACACCAACAAATTTAATCTCCATAGAAATGTGTTCACTGAGGAAGAAGCTTGCTGGGAAAGGGAGGAGTGAGATTTGCCCCATGGCTCAAGCCATAACATACACAAGTAGACCTGCAAAAGGCTACCAGATTGCTGAGCCTACAATGATAGTGGTCAGGGACAGAACAGATATTACTGAGGAAAACAAAACTGGCTCCATCCTGGACAGCAGAACTGGGAGAGCATGCCTCTTTAGACAGCTTAGCTGTATGTGGAGAAATCAGAGCAGGAGGCTAACACATAACAAGGAAAATGAATCTGGGCTAGGGAGGCTTTGCATGCCTAGGATGTGCAAAGGTACAACTGAAAGCACTGGGAAAAATAAAGTGAAAGGTCAGAACAATGGAGCTGCTGGAACAAGTCCAGAGGAGGGCCACCAGGATGATCAGGGGACTGGAGCATCTCCCATATGAAGACAGGCTGGGAAAGTTGGGGCTGTTCAGCCTGCGGAAGAGAAGGCTGCATGGTGACCTCAGCAGCCTTCCAGTATCTGAAGGGGGCTACAGGGGTGCTGGGGATGGACTCTTCATTAGGGACTGTAGTGACAGGACAAGGGGTAATGGGTTCAAACTTAAACAGGAGAGGTTTAGATTGGATCTAAGGAAGAAATTCTTTCCTGTCAGGGTGAGGAGATGCTGGAATGGGCTGCCCAAGGAAGTTGTGAGTGCTCCATCCCTGGCAGTGTTCAAGGCCAGGTTGAACAGAGCCTTGAGTGACATGGTTTAGGTCTTTTCCAACCCTAACTATTCTATGATTCTAACAAATCAAGGAAGTAGTGACATTTGACTGAAGAAATACTGAATCCTCAGATGGATCATGGATGTGTTAACACACTGGACTTCCATAGCGTGGTCAAATCATATATGATCCCTTAATCCATTCAAAAGTTTTCTTTACACCTCTGAGGCAGAATGGGAAGGTCTATCCAAATAAGGTTTGGTCCTGATATGAGTACACTTCACCAACACCAACACCAAACACTAACTGCTAATCAGAAAAAATACAAAAGAAAAAAGCAGTAGAAATTAACTATATTGCACTAAAAAGCTGATTTTCAGAAATGTGACTGAAACAAAATCTATCCATTTGTCAAACTGAGATTCTATGAAAAGAGAATAGTAACAAGAAAGGCTGATTGTATCAGCAGTTGTAAGTCCTGTAGAGGTTTCAGAGGCCAAGGGTAGTGTCAGGGCAGTTTTTATATTATATGACACTGGAACTGAAGGGAGAAAATGTCATGAGTTATACACAAAGCTCATAGGAATTGATTTTAATTATGCATTATTTGTAGTCATGCTGACAGAAGGGTTTGTGTATATGTCACTGTACAAAGTAAACCCAAAAACTTTCAAAAGGTGGTTTTAATACATGTTTACTACCATATTAAAATCAATTTATGTAGTTATTTTTATTTTTGTCCATGCTCGCAGTGCAGGTATTTAGGTCCAGTAGGCAATGCCATTATGATTGATATGAGACCAATCAAACAAAAAATTTTAGTTAATATCTGCAGCTGGGTAACCCAAAACTTATTTTTCCTCAAAGATACATTGAGTAAGGGCTGACCACTGAACCGTGCTCAGGTCCCAAATTAGCAACATAGCTCAGAATTAATGTAATTTTTGTTGTCGAATATCAGCAAATATGCAGAAATCCTGTCAATGTTAGACGTGTGGTAGATTTACGATTGTTAAAGAAAGGAAGGAAGCATCCCCACTTTGCACATACACATTGATAAATACCAAAGAGGAAAAACTGCATTATACCTCCTCACAGATACGAGTTGCTGCTTCTGAAGGCAGGTGAAAGAACATTTCCCAGAAACTTATCTAAACTTCTGCAAAGGTTTAACATTCCTTTTATTATTCTTTCCAGTTTTGGTAAACACTTTTTGTTTTGAAAAATTTTGTAGACACTCAGGCTTCTATATCACTGGCAATTTAAATTGAGAAATACTTCCATTATAGAAATTAATCTATGCCCCATGAATTCAAGTTGGTCCATTAATTTGCCTATAAATCACTTGGACTCTGTTGCTAGTAACCTGGCGTATTTCACTGCAGTACATTTACTCTTCTAAACAGGCCTGTAGTTTTCATAAATGTTAGTCTTCCATTTTGAAGGGCTAACAAACTCATTACTCATGGTGCAAGAAGGCTGGTCTTGCTGTGCACCTGAAAGAGCTGAGGACATGATTCCACCTTGTTAACTAGTTCCAGCTACCTGGTTGAAGACATTCCTGGTACATCTGCACTGTCTCAACACCACCTCCTCCTCTCTGCTAATGCTTCCTAATTTACTCCCATAAAAAATAACCAGGAGATATCAAAAAATTGAAACATAATATCTCAACTAATCCCAGGATCTCTTGAATGCAAACAGCATTCTAGGACCAGTAAGCAATGAGCAGCTGCATACAGAAAACACATTAGCTAATAAAGTTTTTTTTAAGAGTGGGAGTCCTGCATCTTGGCATAAAGCCACATTTTAATTAGTATATAGAAATAAAATCATTAGTATTGTGTTGTTATGTCTGGGTTGATTCCTGAAATGATCTTAAAGTTATATACATCTTTAAATAAAAGGATGCTTCCATATATTTGCCAGGTTTAAATGATTAGGTCAAAAAGACTGAATAAAAATTTAAACTGTTTACCTACTAAACTGCTTCAGCATCATCACAAGTTGAATAAACAAATACATTTATTTGGGCACTGAGGAGCAGCCATATATATAGGGTCTATGGCCTCCTGTGGTGTGTAAAACACTAGGCTGAAGAACTCAGACAGCAAAGGAATATTTGTTTCCAGGATAAAGGTGATAATGCAAGTGCCAAGAAACACCCTCTCTTTGAACGCTGGGTATAAAGTGCCATGGGATCAATGTTTGCCTCCCATCAGCCACAAGTCCATGATATAACACTTGTTCAAAAGAAATTGTTAGACTCCTTCACAGAACTTAGTGTAGGAACAGAAACAGCAACCTGGTGTTTAGACCCACTGCCCTTTAAGAGGTTTAGTATCATGCCTATAAGATTATCACCTTGCAGCTCTCTACAGCACAGAAAAGCTCAGCAAGAATCTGCCCCTGATGACTTTTAAGTTCTCCTAATTAGTGTGTTCACTTTTCTAATCAAGTAGAGATTTCTCAAGAAAGGCTGATTTAGAGAAAGAAAATAGCTCTGGCTTTTGTAAAGCCATTCTTTAGCTGAAAATTCCTAGGAATTGAAACATTTTACTTGTCATATTCTTGTACTGTAGCAGGATGTCCTTAGATATTGAATTCCTAAATGCTGGGGCTGGGGAGTGGGGAAGTAAATTCTCTTGGAAATTGTCACTATCATTGCATATAATTGTACTGTCTATCATTGTATATAATTGTATTGTCTATCTATTGTATATACTATCATTGTATATAATTTTCATACCTGGCTATTGTCTGCATTTATATCATTTACTAAAAAAGTAAGCTAAAATGGCCAATGAGAATATGCAAGAAAAATCTATAGTGGTCTTCAATATCTTGTAACAGTGTCAGAGTTAACTTGCCTGGCTTAGTTCTAATTTTCAAAACAAGTATCCTATAGTCTCAGGTCACTTCAGTTCCCTAATAAGGACTAACCGAAGTGAAGATGAAAAGGAACGTAAGAAGAATTTGGACCCAATTAAAGCCTGAAGTTACATTTATTCAGTATAGGCCAAGACTGTTGTGAATTTGAGCATATTTTCTTAATTGGGAAAAAATAATTTCACAGAAATCTTAATTGTTTTGCATCAATATCTTTTTCCCTTGCAAACCTTTGGTTTATCTTTGTTTGCATTTTCTCAGTTCTTCTTACACCTTTGTTACAGCAAAGGTTTTATCTATGTGGAATATCTAAGAAAATAAATTATACTAAGACAAAAGACCTCGCTATGCAAGGCAAGGATCCTAAGGTACAGGGCTTTTTACAAAAAAGAAGTATCTTTTAACCAGAAAGTAACTCATACGTGATGTTGCTACCTTTCTTTATTTTTTTTTATGCAATATTTTAACTATTTCAAATATAAGATAAAAATCATTGCCTGTACTTCAAAGAAATTAGCATTTTGTGATAGAACTGAAAGCAAGGTCGTCTTGATGAGGGTTGCCAATGGAACTGTATGCTATGTTCTTCAGGAAATATTTCATTTGTAATAAAAACTACTTTAAAGTTTTCACATCTTTTTAGTGCAGCAAAAAAAATAACCAGGGACACCCCACACTAGACCATGCCACTCAAGGCTCTGCCTAACCTGGCCTCAAACACTGCCAGGGATGGAGCACTCACAACTTCCTTGGGCAACCTATTCCAGTGCCTCACCACCCTAACAGCAAAGAATTTCTTCCTTAGATGCAATCTAAACCTCCCCTGTTTCAGTTTGAACCCGTTACCCCTTGTCCTGTCACTACAGTCCCTAATGAAGAGCCCCTCCTGAGCATCCCTATAGGCCCCCTTCAGATACTGGAAGGCTGCTAGGAGGTCACCACACAGCCTTCTCTTCCGCAGGCTGAACAGCCCCAACTTTCCCAGCCTGTCTTCATATGGGCGATGCTCCTGTCCCTCGTGGCCTCCTCTGGACTTGTTCCAACAGCTCCATGTCCTTTTTATGTTGAGGACACCAGAACTACACACGGTGCTCCAGGTGAGGTCTCCCGAGAGCAGAGTAGAAGGGCAGGATCACCTCCTTCGACCTGCTGGTCACTCTCCTTTTGATGCAGCCTAGGATATGGTTGGCTTTTATGGGCTGCAAGCGCACAGTGTAGTCGGCTTATGTTCATGTTCTCATCGACCACCACACCCAAGTCCTTTTCCACAGGGCTGCTCTGAATCACCTCTTTGCCCAACTTGTAGCTGTGCTTGGGATTACTCCAACCTAGGTGTAGGACCTTTGCACTTGTCATGGTTAAACTTCATGAGGTAGGCATCAGCCCACCTCACAAGTATGTCAAGGTATACATTCCATTCCAGAAAGTTTTCCTGATATTTGCTGTGAACCACAGTTGCTACAGATGAAATCCTTTACTGTCATAGTTCCTCACAGCTTTATGCCAGCTCAGATTTAAGAAGTAATATTTTTTTTCCTTTTTTAAAAAAATATATATTTTGATCATGCATATGCTTTTCATCAGTTAACTGCACATCTTAATTATGTATAGAATTCCATCTTTAATGTTTACTGCATTACTTAGAAATCAAAGCATTCTACCTGTCACAATGAAAAGAACACAAATTTAAAGTAATACAGTTATACTATGTATTAGTGCTTAATCCAGAAAAATTTAAATGAAACTGTATGCAATAAGGACTACCTAGACAAGAAGGCAGCCAAATCAGGACTTAAGATTTCCTGTTGATTTCAAATTCTTCAGCTGCTTTTATCCACACTTCAGAGGGCATAGGCAAGATATTGCCTACACTGTTTTTTTCATATATTATATTCCCAAGATTTTTCCATCTTATTTAAGAATAAGCCATCTCTGCTTTTCAAAACATAAGAGCATACAAAGTATCAGAATGTTTCAGCTGTAATAAAGGAAAGAAAAATTATATATGTTTATGTATCAGCATTGATTTCTAAATCAGTCAGGAGAATGCACTGAGCATATACTATAGAGAGAACAGAACCATTCTTTATTATATGAAAAGGATTGTTTCATGAAAGGAATTATTCCATTCTTTCTCCTCAGCTACAGGACTAGCATGCATTGCCAGATAAGAAATAAGAACTCTGCAATATTTGCAAATTAGGACATGAATAATTGAAAGTATTTGGACATAACTCTGTTCACTGGGAAAATGGTATAGAACTTATTCCATCATCTGCAGTGAAATGCAAGTATATTTCCTTCATGTGCTGCATAAATTTTTGATTAAGCACTGTGCAAAGCATTAGTAAAGCATCTGCTCAGTATGAGACTGAAACCTGGTTGACATTGGTAAACAGAAGAAATAAAGTCTACCTGGTGGGAAATGTCAAATGCAAGTTCAAAAATTTCAGTCTTTGATATTCTGATCTACTGAATTGAAAAGAATAAGAAAATAAGTGTTTAAGATGATGGAACTAAAACAAGAAGATGTAGGCATTTACATTCACATGCTGTTGTGATGCATGAAGTCCAGTGTTTTATCATCATATCGTTAATAAGGAATTAATATTTCCTTGTCAACTTTCTGAGTCATCAGCTTACCAAAACAAAGAAACGAACAAACAACTTCTGAAAGAATATGTATCCCACTTGGTGAGGTATGTCATTGATTAGAGGGTTACATAGTTCAGACCACGTGATTGTGTAGACAGATATCCACCAGCCCTGTTTTGTTTGTAGACATGTGGGTAGTCTTTTAAGAGTTAAAAAGTAGTAATTTCATGGGTATCTATGGAAAAAAAGTCATCAAACATTTAACCATTTCTAATACTGAAGTAGAAACTTATTTTCTTTGTAAAAGCCTTTGATTCCAGCTTTTTCAGCTCAATTTCCAGAAATACAGAATGCTAACAGTAATTTTGAGAAACAAACACCTTCAATGTTATCTTTGAAAAGAAGTGACACTGCCAGGAACTGAAATGGGAAAAAGCCTATAGATCTATTTCTCTGAGATTTTTCACCCCGGTGTTACAGAAATGACACATTATCTCCATGGTCGCCCAATATAAAGCTAGGAGTATAGAGTTCATATATTTGTCTAAAATGAGGCTCCTGAACTTGTAGAGACAACAGAGAGAAGCAGTTATTTCTCTAAAAGTAATTCTTTAAAAAAAGAGAATTCATTAGCGCAATTAGGGTTTTGGCCATTAACAGATATAGTGAGATTATGGCACTATATATGTGCCTGTGGGACATCATATATTGAGACATTCCTTTTTATTGCTCTCTCTCCAGCTCAAATCAATCCATAAGACTCAACTAAAAGATATCTTTAAATGTCTTTCCCTCCGTATATTAAACTGACAATCCAAAAAAAGCCCTTTTGCCTAATACAATGTTCTTTTTCATATAATTTTTCACTTCTTCATGAAATTGGAAAAGTAAAAACTCATCACTTTTCAATATTTATCTTTATTCTGTCATGTTATTATTGAGTTATATTCACTTAATTGATCTAATGGAGCATGATCTAATTGAATGCAGAGTTTCATATATTTTGTTATATTGTGCCAAAAACCAATCAAATTTATGAAACAGATTAACCCAATTGAATTACCTCATTTGTTTTAGGAAGAAGTTATATGTTTGAATATGGCCTTCTGTTTAATTTATTACACTGAATTCTTAACTCATGGATTAGAGCTCACTAAAAGAAGTAAAAGGTGAAAGAAGACTGAATTATCTTCACATGTTGTTTTTTTTTTTCTCCAGTGTTTACAGAGTCCCAGGTGAGAACTGAGAATAAAGAATTAATGTTGAAGCATGGAAACTTTTGTTTACCTGAGGTAAAGCTACCCAGTAGGTTTATTCCAATTATATTTTGTGCTTATTTTTTTCTCCCAAATGGTCCGACTGTTTTGGTATAATGTATGATTATAGCTATAGCTTGATATAATATGAATAAATAATGAAACATCTAGGATGGTAAAAAATTAAAGCCTTTTAAACTATTTTCAACTTAGGAAGTATCTCTTGATTTATAGTGTGATATTCTGACCCAATATAATTTATGGGATTTATTTAACAAGAAATGTATTTCTACAGCTTCCAGCCCATGAAATCTTAATGAGAACAATGCATGATAAAAGGAAAAAAATTAAAAATGGTTTAAAAATCTTTCTTTTGTCAGTCAGTAGCTAAATAACACAGTAATAGAGATACTGCACCATCACCTCTTTGAGTGGATATCTTTCTATTTCCAGAAAATATAATAGTAAATATCACATATTCAGCAACTTCCAGACATACGCATTGGTTTTCCTGCAGACACTTGCTGTAAGCAAGGTGAAGTAATTTCCTTCAGCCTTTGAACTTAAGCTGTTCAGTATGTACCTGACATAATAAAATAGCTGGTCTTGCAGTGTTTACTTTTGAATATCTCCACTTCTCAGCTGCATCCAGTTTGTTTCAATGATTGTGTAGTATATTCACATGTTCTGCTAGGAAATGGGAAACTGAAGAAAAGAAGTAACAAAGAAGAAGCCTAAATTCCCTGCCTAAGTCACTTTATTTTAATAATTTAAATGAATATTTAAAAAATGAAATGGGAACAAAACTAATAAGATGAAGTTATTTTTCAGGCATTATTTTTAATAAATGAAAATAAAGCCACAGTGGTACGAAATAGCTATTTCAGAACCTATTTTGAGAGGGTTTCTCAATTCAGTATTATATATTCCAATTTCTACAAAAGATATTTAGAATTTATATCTCCAAAATACATTTTTAAATACCTCTCCTATACGATAGTTCAAAATTTCTATATTTTATTGCAAAATGGAAAGGAAAAATGTTCTAACATTTTTAATTGAAGAAAAAATGAATTAGCTTATTTGGTGTATACGAGGTGGCCACGAGGATGATCAGGGGACTGGAGCATCTCCCATACAAAGACAGGCTGAGAGAGTTGGGGTTGTTCATCCTGGGGAAGAGAAGGCTGCATGGAGAGCTCATAGCAGCCTTCCAGTATCTGAAGGGGGCCTATAGGGATGCTGGGGAGGGACACTTCATTAGGGACTGTAGTGATAAGACAAGGGATAACAGGTTCAAACTTAAACAGGGGAGGTTTAGATTGGATATAAGAAAGAAATTCTTTCCTGTTAGGGTGGTGNTATAGGGATGGAGGGACACTTCATTAGGGACTGTAGTGATAAGACAAGGGATAACAGGTTCAAACTTAAACAGGGGAGGTTTAGATTGGATATAAGAAAGAAATTCTTTCCTGTTAGGGTGGTGAGATGCTGGAATGGGTTGCCCAGGGAGGTTGTGAGTGCTTCATCCCTGGCAGTGTTCAAGGCCAGGTTGGACAGAGCCTTGGGTGGCATGGCTTAGTGTGAGGTGTCCCTGCTTATGGCAGGGGGGTTGGAACTAGATGATCTTAAGGTCCTTTCCAACCCAAACTATTCTATGATTCTATGATTATGTTCCCACTTACAGGAATCCTTCCTCCTTTTCTGTTCAATGGCATCACAACAATAAAAATTAAGATGCCTAATGTGACAAATTTATTTTCTTTATCAGAGAATGAAACTGTCAGAGGGCCCTAAGCACCAGTACTGCATGTATGTGGGAAATGTAAATTAGCAGGTAGAGGATGCTGCAGGCAAAAATGCAATGCTACGGGCACCATGTTCCTGAACAGTTATGAAAGGCATGTGTAGGTTGCCTAATAGCAGGTAAGCATTGCTGGAGAAGTGGCTAAGCCTTTCTGTGGATTTCCCTGCCTGCATCATGCTTCCCTTCCCTTGCTTTTCCTTCCCTTCCCTTCCCTTCCCTTCCCTTCCCTTCCCTTCCCTTCTCCGGTTCTCTCTGCTCCTGTGGTTGAGGCTTTCTTGTCCACTGCTTCCCAGGGTCTCACTTTTATCTTCAGCCATTATCTATTGCAGTCTACATAAGACTGTGCAATGCACCCGCAGCGTTTCTGTAATTGCTCTCCTTAGAAACTACCTCTTTCCTTTCTGTTGTTAGCCTCTGAAACTCTCACTAACTTCACTCCTAACACCTCAGCTTGTCTTGATGTAAGTTTCCCACCTGGTGACACAATTCACCATCTTCTCTAATTTCACCTCACTTTGCCATTTTACTTTACATGTATGCCAGGATTGCAGTTGACTTGAATACACTCTCCTTTGCTAATTGTTCTGATCCATGTAATAACAATACTACTACTACTAATGTAAGAAAGTTTACAGGTATATGTGGAAACATAAAAACAAATAAGCAATATTCACTCTACTTCAAATAGAGGCTCTTCAATATAATATTTAAGATTATACTTTGCAATGATAGGTCTCTTAGAATATTTACAGAAGCTAGTTAAAAATCAGCCAGAAAGTGGAACATTGCACAGATGCACAAAATAGAGCTCAAAGCTGATATTTTTTGTATGTGCACTATAAAAAGTACCATACCTAATGATTCAATCCTCTGTTGTGTGGAGAGCCTCCTGGAGGGTGCCAAGTGCCTTCAACTACTAAGTCTTTCTGCCTCTCTCTAGAAGCATTAGAAAATTGAGCTATAAAGCAGTAAGGTACTTCTGTATAAAATAATGATTTCCATCTGACTCGAAGAGAAATCTCTCAAAGAAGGAATGAAAGCTACTGCTGAGACATTCTTGACAGAAAAACAACTTGATTCAAGTGGCCAGTTCTTATGTTTTTGTGATAACAATTCATCAAATCTTGGTAATCAAAAATAATGGAAAAGGAAATAAAAGGGAAAAATACATGGCCACTAAATGGAGTTTTGAACAAACCCCAGACTTCGTGAAGTTTGACAAGATGTGGAAATTTCATATTTTATAACTCCTCAAAAAGACTCCTTTATATACTGAAAGCCATTGTTTCTATATAGTTGATTTTGCAGAAGACCATTCCATTTCTTGGTTTTCAGGTAACGTTTTATGGTGATCTATTATTTGTAATTTTATTTTCTATGTCATGTTATGTTACCTTTCAAAATTCATAATAGCAATGGTTGAACAGGAAATAAGAGGGAAAACTTCAAACAAAAATCTTCAGGTGTCTAAGGTACTGAGCTCTCTGCCAGGATGCATGTGCTTGCCACCCAGCTCCCTACACTGGCATGCCATGCATGAATTTCCAAAGCATGGGAAATAAAGCCTGATTCAAGAGGAAATCTGTATTAATTTCCACCACCACATCAATTCTGTGTGTAAGAAATGGATAGGAACTGAAGGGAAAGNAATGGTTGAACAGGAAATAAAAGGGAAAACTTCAAACAAAAATCTTCAGGTGTCTAAGGTACTGGGCTCTCTGCCACCCAGCTCCCTACACTGGCATGCCATGCATGAATTTCCAAAGCATGGGAAATAAAGCCTGATTCAAGAGGAAATCTGTATTAATTTCCACCACCACATCAATTCTGTGTGTAAGAAATGGATAGGAACTGAAGGGAAAGGGGATTAACAGACAGAATGTATCCCTTAGGATAGGCCTGTGTGCCCGAAGTCCATCGTATACACACGCATGATTTCACAGATATCAAAATGCCAGCCTCAAAACTTGATTCCCTGAAACTGAGCTATTTATTTTTAGTTCTTGCATGCCATTTCCACTGAAGCCCTTGTAATACAGAGAGCAGAAGAGGAACACAACGTCAAGAAACTTGACAAAAAAATTCAAACCCCTCCCTGAAAACAAACAAAAATTTCCTTATATGCTATAGAATCTATTAAATTGTAAGTGCCAGCTATTTGCGACACACATACTTTTTAAAAAGTATATAAAATGGAAAGCTGACAACTGCATATGCTTTGATCTGTTCTTGGATAATGTCCTCTGCTGGATATATTTCTGCTTGACTTCTGGCAAATCCTATCATATTTGATGACTTTTTGATCTTTAAATCATTGCTTTCTTTGTTGAATGGAGTATTTTTCCCATTACTTTTTTAGTGTATTGCCTAATCCTAAAGCAATTTTAACATGAATAATCACCAGAATGTTTCTGTGCTCTTTCCTTCACCTCCCCACCCAGGTCTTAGTGTAGGTTCCAGATAATGCTGCATCTTCAGCTTCACAGGTGTTTAGAAAATTAAACTTGGCTCACAATTTCTCATTATTCTCAGGAATAATTTTAAATCTCCTGGTTTTAATAATATTATTAATATTTTATCTCTATTAAATGCACTACATTGAACAAATCTGATACAGGTTTCAGCAGTTTTGAACTAGAAAGTCCATAATTTTTTGTCCAGTGTGATTTTTAATGTAATCAATTTCTTCTTATCCCTTATATCACTCATTTCTCTAGCATAATACTAAGTGGAGATCATACAACATGATTATTTTAATGGAGGATACGATCCAAGGCAGAAGATACAATAAAAAGATAGAATTCATGGTTAGATACACCCATAATCCAGTTATCAAAAAAAGGCTTTGACCTTAACTGACAGGCATTTAGTTCTGCATAAATATAAATTCTACAGGATTTTTTTTTTTAATTTTCCTTATAAATATTCATCCTCTTCTATCTCATATAGGCATCAGCAAAGCTTTTCTGAGTATGATACCTCACTCATAAGCACTTTCTTCTCCTTGACCTTCTGGATAACAGGCTACATTTTGTATTAAACTTCTGTCATTAGTCTAGACTTTGCTTTCTTGCACATATGTTTTCTAAATGGTCAACAGAAGACACATCTTTAGTCTCAGTAGGACCCTGAAAATCCTGGGAAACCAGTGATATGGAAAGCAGAAATCTGGTGCTAAGAAAAATTTCTGTCGAAGAAAGGTGGCTTACATTCTAAGAAACCTTTATTTAAAACATGCATAGTTTTGGATAAGGAGAACAGTACAATGCTGAATGTTTTTTATTCTCATGGAGAGGAAAGCACAAGCAGATCCCTTAGCATCTTACAAAAGATTTAACTCTACAGTTCCATATTTGGGGAATGTAATGTTTACTTTTGCCTTTTTACTGAGCTATATATAGGTTTATTTTTCACACCAGAGTGAATGTGGGTGTGAATTCAGAAGGACACTTCTTATTGGCATACACAATGTGCAACTAGAAAGTACACATATTAGCTATCAGTATTTTAAGCTGTTCAATCTTTATTTCACAAGCAATTGAAATTAAATAACAGTTTACTTAAGAGTTACAGGAACTACCCATAATAAATGGCTAAAATAATTTTGTCTTTCAAATTTCAGAAAATGTACTACCTACAGCTTTTTTCTCTATCCATGCTTTGGGAATGTTTAGTTTGATAAATTATAGTACACCCTTTATTAGTGTGGAAAATAGCAAAATCATTATCGTATCACAAAAAGTTAGCTTTGAAAAGGTATAATCTCTAATGATTTTCCAATATATGTTACTTTTATGTTTCTAATAGATAAAATAACACACTAATATATATGCTAGATAGTTGGTTTGCATTTGTAATTAGCATGACACATAAGTATGCAATATACCATGACTGTCTAAGGATTTATAGGTTAAAAAGTATTTTAGAGGCAATTGTTGAGTGCTGAAAACTACTGACTAAATAAGTAATTCATAATCCAAGCACTGAAAAAGAATAGAATGTGAACTAAACATAGTACATACTACTAAAGGTCATGGATTGAGAGCCCTCATTCTCATTTAACCAAAGGCAGATTTTGTGTGTTTCTCTGCACTCAAACAAAACTTTAGATTATGAAAGAGAAATTGTAATAAGGGACTTACTTACAGTGATAATAAGGGAGCAATGCAGTGAAGACATAAAAGGATGAAGTAATCATCACAAGCCAAAATATACTTATAGGAATCCTATCTTTTACTGATAGGTATGTCAACTCTGTAGAAGGAATGACTATGATTTTTCAAACTAGGATGAAGGTAATGAAAAGGTTTGGTAGAGATCAATAAAATCACTGTCCTTTTAATTTCTGGCCCAGGGGATTTCTGAGCCACACATCACAGAAGGCTCAGAGAAAATTCTATGGGAAAAATCACTCTTCACCATCTGATTGAGCATTTTTCTGCTGGCCACTGACAGCAATTGACGGCTGGGACTGGTCATCTGACCCATATGTGCACTCCTTTACAGGTGTTTATTTAAAGGCATACAAGCATCAGTACATTGTGTATTAAAAATCACAGCATGAATATAACCTCTAAGTTGTGAAACTCAGCTGTGAAGGAATAACATAGGGAGAGAGGCAATGTGTCATGTAACTCTAATTCTGTATCTGTAGTGTATTCTCCAATATTTTTTTTTCTCTTATCCTCAGGTCCCTTTTGATATTTTATGTAGAAAACCTTTTATAACTTCTGTGAATTTAAAAATGTCTGGTTTTCCTCTGATGAATCTCTGAAATATAAAAGTGTAATATAATTTATTAAAAAATCATCATTAATCATATCCTAGTCATACATGTCTCCCTCATGGTGACTGGATGAATTAAAGTATTTGGTATTTCATAAAGAGAGTCCACTCCCAAGTAGTCTACTCATACCCAGAAAAAACAAATGGGTATAAAGAGTTATTGCTGGTCATACACAGTTTTGTGTGAAATTAACACTGATATTGCTCATAATGACTAAAGACGCTCCTGGATTGCTTGTTCATCACCATTTGCCAAGATGAGAGTTGATCAAGAAAGAGCAAAAAACCAAGATATTTAGTACAGCTTTTTTATAAATTCAGTTATAAGTACATGTAATATTCATATATATTTCCTCATGTCGATAACAAATCCAAGAAATCACACTGACCATCACCAGTGGCACTGCCTTCTCCAAATCAAAGTTTCAAGGAAAATATAAGCAAACAAATGGTATTACAGTATTATTAATTAATTAATGAAATGGTAGAATGTAGAGTACGTAGAGAAATCCCTTTCTTATGCCAAAATCTGTTTTGAAAAGACATAGTAAAAGTAGCATGTTGTCTTATATCTGACAATATTATAACATCTGGGTAAATGTTTAGCAAATGAGATTAAATAATTTGTTTCCACAGCAGGGAGACTTCTTATTCAGAGCTTTAGAATTCCTGGTGAGCAGGTGTTGTACAAAAAGGAGAAAATAGAAGCAATCACAGAAAGGTTAGTTTGAAGTGTATGCGGTTTTCTTTTTCAATCATCTGTATTTAAAGTTATACTCCATGAAGTCCTTCAGTCTTGAAATCATCATGACTTGTGGGGCAGGGAGTGTTAAATAAATATGAAAATAATTTGCTCCTAGAAATGACTGCACAGTACAATAGATTTAACTGTTAAGAAGTTTATCTCAATGTTTCATCCTGTTACATCTATTAAGAGCTCAGCTTCTATAACTACAGGTTATATTGCCGGTAATAAAATTATTCATGCCTATAAAAGTGTATTCCCAATATTTTTCTTCAGGAAGCAAAAGTGGGTGGTCAAATATTGTTTGATGGTGATAATTATAAGTAATGTTGTGGGTCATTATTAGTCATTAGTTTGTAGGTATGAAACTTGGCATCTTTTTTTCTAAACAATTTTATATTTAAGAGGTTCATCTTCAATTATATCAGTCACCTTTGATAGCATTTTATAATGAATTGTATTTTTAGTGGAGAAAGAAAAAGGGTGAAAATATTAAAATGAAATAATAGAATGAGTCCATGCTGTTAATAAATTATTAATCAGAAGCTGATTAAGTGGCTTTGCGATATAAATCTCCATAATGGTACTTTTGTTGAGTAAAGACAACTTTGCCTTTTGTTACTCTATATCAATAAATCTACTGATGTTGTCTATATAGTTAGCATAAATCTTCTCTAATGAAAATAGTGACATGTCAGGTAATAAGCTCATTTTGCTTCAGCAATCACCTACTAGTCATTTTCCTTATTAGCTGCTGCCAGTATTCATGGTGGTGCAAAACATCAACACTGAGGGCAGTTAAGATGAACATCCTTCATCTGGTCAAGACATTTTCCATCAGTTCAGATTAAGGTTTCTTTGCAAAACTGAGCAAAGAAAGATGCAACTTTCTGGCACAGCTGAAACCTAGAGCAAAATTCCCATGCCCATTTCCACCCTCTGACAGCCACCTTCTCTTTTGGACATAGGTCTACTTTATTCCTAATTTTGAGTTTGAAGCAAAGGTTCTGGTTTCTATTTCTTGTATTATCTTCTCATTGCTAATGTGCCCTTGACTAATGCAGATATGCAGCATTTTGCTGTTTTTTCTTTAGAATAAACTGAATACCACTTGGGGTTTTTGATATCAAGTGGAGCCTCTAAATATATGCATCCTACCCTCTTGGAAACATTTTGACATTACACCGGAATAAAGCATTAACTACTGAGCCATTTCAAAGAGGACAATCTGACTGCAACCTCAATTTCCATAGTTTATCCCTTTTCCTACATGGTAATATTATACTATGTCATAGTTGATTATAGATTAGTTAGTTTTTGCAGAGCTCATGAATACAAGGGAAAATCTCTAGCTATTACTGTAAAAGTTTTATTGTTACAGGGCTTTTTTCTGGCAAAGGTAAAACATTCTGTGATACCACTGAATAGATTTTGCTATATCATAGAAGCAGGTGTTTTGTTTTTTTTTTTAATTACCTGTATGAGCTGGCATTTTGCTCCATAGCTGATCATTAAATATTGCAAATTTAACACATTTTGTTGAACAATATTTACATATTGGAGAAATTCTGCTTTACCTTTTTTATAGAACACCTTAGGATGGAAGAAATTTACAGAAAATGAAAGTGCTAGATCATAAGGTTAAGTAATATAGCTTCAGGCATTTAAATTCCTAATTGCATCCCAGCTCCTCATGCTTAGGCTTAAGATAACTAAAGTCCACTGGGATGTAAATTTCCAGCATTAAATATTCTTAGGTGCCTAGAGACCTTCTGATCATGTCTAAAACTGTTTCAGATCTGTCTGCCTTCCTTGAGTACTTTGACAAGATAAGTATGCTAAGAACTTATCTACACTGCTTAAGCAAGATATTTGTCAAGAGCACTTTGCAGATTAGGTCACATAGAGAACAAACTTAAAACCTGATGACAGTGCCTGGAAAGGTTTTCAGCTAACAAGTAAGCAGACAGTGTTTTCAGGACACAGAAAGTCTTGTTCTTTTCCATTCTCCATCTGTAGAGTCTTAGACTTGATTTTTAATTGAGAAAAACCAGATGCTAAGTGCTTACAGCTGTTAGTAACTGCTAATAACTTTGGTCTTCCCACCTTTTTTTTTTTGTGTGTTGAAGTTGTTTTACTTACACAAATTAAATTTTGACTCAGTCAAAAACCATGAGAAACTCTTTAGACTGGTTAGTTCACACTCAGAGGTGAAGAGAAACATAGCTTTCCCTTTCCAACATAAATTAGCAAAATATTACTGGAAGAAGAAACTGGAACCCTGATTCTTTCCTTGAGGATGAGTGCTTTAATGTGGGCAATAAAATCAATCTCTTTTGAAGATACTTATTTTCTTATGCAAAGTGGAACAATATCGAGAAGAAAGATTGAGGGTTCCATAGCTTATCTTCCTGATGGAGCCTAATGATTAAAACCCTCTTTTGAGAGACCTGGCTTTCAATCTGCTTGGACAGCTGAAACATTTAACAGAGGACGCCTTGGACAGAAATGACATTAGGTATTTAATTATAAATTTCTGTTTAGACCTAGAGACCTGAAGGCGCAGTGGTACTTAAACTAAAGGGAAGTGAAAGATTTATTCTTCTGTCTTCAGCATAATAAACTACTGAGTCAGTATGTTCAGTTCAGTGAACTTAACACAAGGCTATGATCACTTCTGTCTTCTTTTTGTAGCTAACCAATTCAAAATAAAATTTGATTTCTAGACTTGGTCATAAAAGGTTTACTGAAGTTCATAGAGTCATTAAAAGATAGGTATCTGTGGTCCATTCTGATGACTCTTAGGCTACTGTTTTTGTGTCAAAGCTGTCTTTCTTTTTGCCCCCTCTGAGAAAAAAAAAGATGGAAGTAACAGAGATATGACAGTATAGGTAGAAAACTTTTGGAAATTTAAGAAAAAAGGTTGAGTTCATGATCTATTGTTCTTTGATTTTGAAAAACACAAAGCAATTTTATTCCAACACAGAATGTGTTAATATATTTTCAGCAGTATAAAACTGAAATCCACTTAAAATTATCTCTACTAGTGCAGAATAAGTGGGAGAGGAAAAAGAGAATGTAGTATCAATGTTTTCTCAGACATCATACTAAATTTATAGTGCAACTGAGTTCTTTCACTTAAAAAGGGAACTTCTCTCTCTTATAAATAAAGTGTTAAGAAACCTCTCTTTTATTTTCTACATCTCTCTCATTGGTTTTGACAAGATGATATGTTGTTTCTTTTGGGTAGCTAGGCATAAAGGAAGACATCTTTTTATTTGTTTTTCATATATAAACTAATTTCCTTCTGTCTAAAACCAGCCTCTTCAGATTGCCTAAAGGATAGATAGACACAAATCTATAGCCACTGAAGAAGTCCGATTTACTGGTCCAAAGAGTCACAGATTTAAGACGGATTTTAAGGTACATTTCCTTGCTTTCCTTAATTCATTCTGGACTTCAAAAATACCCTGACAAGACTGGGATAAATATATCTATTATTGTAAAATAACCAGTTCTGCATCCTGGTGGTTTTTAAACCCCAGTTCTTCAAATATTTTAATCAGATGCAAAACTGAGGTATGGAAGAACCTTCAAAATCTTACTATAGTGGAACAAATTTTAGTAGTGTGATCAGTCTTTACACCGAAGGTCAGAAACGCAGAAGACAAATGCAACAGTCTTATTAACGGTCTGGATCTTTTGGGGCCTCATCTGTTTATACATAATCACATTTTTATGGTCCAGCTTTTATGGGGTCAGAAATAATGCACAAGAAAACTGCTCCCAAACAGCAGCAGGCTACACTGAGCAGGTGCTCCATCTACAAGCAGAGAGACTCTTTCATAGCAAGTTTGGTGGGAAGACACAAAGGGACATTTAGCTGGGAGAAAAGAGCAAAAACATTTCATGATGAGCTCACTGAGTGAGACATGGTGTGTGAAGGGTGTCCTTGTTAATCTAATCTGCAGAGCCTTCCCTTTGGGAAGCTTCAAGAAGAAAGGTGAGTTGTGAAAATGCTTAAGGTGATATGAGTTAAACCTGCCTGATATAAAGCAGCTGAAATTTTGTGAGTTGTGTCTCTGCAGGAAGTGTGTTTGAACAATATCGTTTATATCCACAATGAATTCCTTGTACAAAAATCCTCAAAGCTGCCTTGAACTTGAAATGAGCATTCTTTTAGAGTTTTATACGTTACATTAGAAAATAATTTTATCTAAGGTAAAATAAATAGATATTATAAGGTCTGTTACTTTCATAAAGATATTATTGACAATGAAACTGAACCTGAAGGGTGACTAATTCAACTATCTGTTTTCTAGATGTATCTGCTAAATGTAACTATTATACTTTAAAATTGCTTAAAATTATTTTTGTCCCTTAACAATGCTGTTTACATCTATACTTATTATCTATAACAACGACTTAAAACTTGCAATTATATTATTTTTCCTTTTATAAGTAAAGAAATAGTAAACATGGAAAAAAATCATTTTAAAACATTTTACAGAATGAGTGTGAGGTACTTAAAGCATCAGCTGAATTTGCAGGAGGCATACTGTCCTTGTAAGACACAAAGGCAGCTTAAAGGGGAATTTATAATCTCTCTCTTGAATTTGACAATATTAATTTGCCTCAACTGTTTTAGAAGTGCTCTGGCCAGTAGTGACACTTTCCTGGGTGCATTCTAATAAGGTGATACTGTCTCATTAAATGAGATGGCATTCAGCGGAGAACAAGACAATAACTCGAAAGCGATTGTCATTGAACATAAGGTGATCTGATATTAATAAATGGCAGTTACATGTAGTTTAGGAGATCAGAGCAATTATTTTATAAACAAACCACAGCACATTCTACATAGAGGTAATGCCATATTTTAAAATGTTATATAGAATGGTATAGCATTATTTCTCGGCTAAGCTAGTGTTTTTCCACTATTTGTGAACTGCTGAGAGGTCACATCTGTCATCAAATTTCCAATGTTGTGGGTGTTATGGCATCATTCTTACCTATAAGCCAGCATTACCAGTCTGGCTTTTGTCATGCTCTTAGAAGCAATCATTTCAGGAGGCATTGCATTATTTTTGTTGTTTCATTTTTATTTTTTTCGAAGGTGTGTATTACTTACAGAGATCTTGGCAGCAAGAAGGTTTAATTCTTTCCCTTGGATGCTGGAGGATAATGACTCATAGATAGGCTGAGTGTTTGAGGTATTAAGGAGAAAGAGGGTCAAAAAAGTGCAGTTTATTATCTGTCTACATGGTAGAAAGAAACAAAAGCCACCAGCAACTGCACATTGCATCAAAGTGAAAGGAGGACAGAGTAATTTGGTGAAAGTTATCTTTTTTTGCCCAGCAGTAAGGAGAATAGCAGCCACATGTTGGGAAGAACATTTTTTCCTTTTGTTGGCTGCTCTAACGCCAGTGTACAACTCTTCATTTGTGAAGGCTTTCTCAAGGTCATTCCTACAGGGTCTTTTCAGTTCTAGGATAACTGATGCCATTTGATTCCACAGAAAATCATTCACTAGAAAATATCCAAGATTCTGGGTACATAGATAATCCATGTATTTCTTTTAGGAAGCCAAAAGTGCTTTTGTTGGACTGGCTCCAGACCAGCATAATTCTGGGAAGTTTTTTTATTTATTATACCACTTTCACAATATCATAAAATTACCAAGTTCAGTGGCAGTAATTCTGAGTGTGGTACTGCAAGGAAGAAGAAAATTACTCCCAGCTGGATAAAAGAACTTTTAGGACAGTATTTGAGGCAGTAATTGTTCCAAATGTTTTAAACTACTAAAGTAATTCAGGGACAATTCATTTTTTTCCAGTTTCCTGCATCAGATCCTGTTGATCATGTACGAATACTAAGAAGCCCATGAAGTCTTTTACATAGCCCTGTACCAGATCTTTCCTCTCTAAGCGCTGCAAAGAATCCTGTGTGCTGGAGTACCAGCTCCCATCATCCCAGGTAGCAGAAAGCTTTACATGCACTGTGCTTGTAAAATGTGAAACACATATAAATTACAGTAATACCACATAAGCTAAGACAATTTCAGTCTGCTGTGACTCAACATATTAAGAATCTCATTTTACTGGGAAAAGTTGACAATGGCCAGTGATAGTGAATGACAATAGATGGACTAGAGCAGTATTAGAATTGATCTGCCATTGTCAAGGTGGTCCATTCTATTTCAGGTACAGATTCTGGATAGCAGTTCATGCAGGGAATAAAAGAATTTGTACTTCTTATATAGATGGAGAAGGTTCAGGACACCTGCAGCAGGCAGAGGTACAGATATGGAGTTCAAAGACATGTCCTTGCTCCACTTCAAAGGAACAAACCAGTACCAACTACCATTTGGTCTCCCCTCTTCCCCAGTCACTTCTTTTCAAATGCTCTTACTTGGACACTGCCAGTGATCTGAATTACGGCAGTACAGTCTGTAAAGAAAGGATTTCTTTTAAGAAATCAAAATCACTTTGGCACTTCTGGGTCAAAAGCCAAGTGTTATGTTCTATTGGAAAACTTATCAGAATTTCACACACTGCTTGCGATATCAGTACTATCAGTGTCAGAGACCTCACACCAAGAAGGCAGATTCACTCTACACTAACTTGGAATTCCAAACAATTTCAGTATTTGTGATATAAGTACATTTTATTTCTGTATATGGTGTGAATAAATTTTAAATTTTAAGGGAAAACATGATTTTCATAAAGCCCTATGACATAATAATTCTTATTTTAGCATTAATAGCTCTGATTGAATTAAACACCTCCTTTCAAAACATGTTTTGTTTCCATTTCCAGAGTTTTTTCTAAGAAAGACTTCTTTGTATACTTTTAGAAAGTTGTTCCTTTTTTACAGTCTGAATGTGTTTTTTATCTTAATAGGACTCATTCATGATGAATGCTGATGTTATTGTTAGGCCACTCTTGATTTTCTTTGAAAGTTCATGGGAATCAAAGGATGTTCCTGAGGACTCAAAGACTTCTGTCTCCAAAAAGGACAAGAAAGAAGATTCACTAATCTACAAGCTGGTCAGCCTCACCTCACTCCCTTGGACCATGATGGGGCAAATAATCCTGGAAGGTACTTCCAAACCTATTAAGGTTTGGTCATGACGAGGGGTAATGGGTTAAAACTTAAACAGGGGGAGTTTAGATTGGATATAAGGAAGAAGTTCTTTCCTGTTAGGATGGTGAGGCACTGGAATGGGTTGCCCAAGGAAGTTGTGAATGCTCCATCCCTGGCGGTGTTCAAGGTCAGGTTGGACAGAACCTTGAGTGACATGGTTTAGTGTGAGGTGTCCCTGCCTTTGGCAGGGGGGTTGGAAATAAATGATTTTAAAGGTCCTTTCCAACCCTAACTATTCTATGATTCTATGAGGGCTCGTACCTGGGCAAGTACTGTTAACCTCTTCACTAATGACTGGAACAATGGGATATACTGTACTCTCAGCAAGTGTGATGATACAAACTCAGGAGGAGTGGCTGATAGAACAGATGGTTGTGTTGCTATTCAGAGGGACTTCAACATGCTGGAGAGATGGGCTGATGGGAATATGGTGAAAGTCAGACAAGCAAAAGACCAAGTCCTGACCTGAGTAGAAATAGCCTTTTGCATCGGTATACACAACAAAGGCCAACCAGCTGGAAAGCAGCTTTACAGAAAAAAATCTGGAAGTTCTTGTGGGAAGAAGATGGCCAAAAGCCAGCAATGTGCTCTTGAAAGAAAGAAGTCCTCCTGGGCTGCAGAGTTGACAGAGGTGACCTTTGTCCTCTACTCATTACCGGTAAAACATATCTGCAGTCATGGGTCTAACTCTGGAGAAACCAGTACAAGACCCATGAACATACTGGGACAAGTTCAGTGACAATTATGGGCTTAGAGCATTTGACATACAAGGAGCAGCTGAGAGAGCTTGTGCTGTTCAGCCTAGAGAAGTAGATGCTCAGGGAGATCTTACCCATGTGTATAAATACCTGGTGGGGAACAAAAGACAATGGGTACAGGCTCCTCTCAGTGGTGCCAGTGAGGCAGCAGGCACAAACTGAAACAGGAAATTTCACTTAAAGATCAGATTTTTTATTTTATGTTTAATAGTGATGGTGGTCAAACACTGGCACAAGTTGCCCAGAGAGATTGTGAAGTCGCCCACCTTAGAGATATTCAAAACTGCACTGGACACCTGTCCTGGGTTCAGCAGTTGCAGTCAGTTTTTCTTCTCTTTAGTAGCTGTGTTTTGACTTAACCCGGGAACAAGGCTGATAAGGCCGATGGTTTTGGTTGTTGCTGAGCGATGTTTGCCCTGNGGGTTCAGCAGTTGCAGTCAGTTTTTCTTCTCTTTAGTAGCTGTGTTTTGACTTAACCCGGGAACAAGGCTGATAAGGCCGATGGTTTTGGTTGTTGCTAAGCAATGTTTGCTCTGACCAAGGACTTTGTGAGCCTCATGCTCTGCCGGGGAGGAGGTGGGGCCAGGAGGAAGGAGGGACAGGACCCAAACTGACCAAAGAGGTATTCCATACCATAGCACGTCATGCCCGGGAGGTAACTGGGAGTTACCTGGAAGGAGAGGGAACTTCCCGGTCGGGCTCTTTTTTGGCGGGTGGTATCGTACCCTCTTCCCTTGTTTTCCTTGTCGTTATTATTATTATTGATGATAGCAATAGTGATTTGTGTTATACCTTAGTTACTGGATTGATGTTATCTGAATCCGTGGGAGTCGCATTCCTTCGGCTCTTCTTTCCTCCCACTCCTTCGGGAGCGGGGAGGAAAGAAGGGAGGGCGGAACGAGCGGGAGCGGGAATGCCCGCGCCGCGCCCGGGGCACCCCCCGCG
>NDXB01013902.1:413166-454349 GCA_002631895.1 Agapornis roseicollis
AAAAAAAAAAAAAAAAAAAAGCAAAGAAGAAACATTCCTATTAGGTTACTTTGAGGTTTTTTTCTTTTTTTTCTGTTTTCTGTGAATGACTGGTTTTCTTGAATCTCTCATCTTTATTGCCATACCTGTGTTCACCAGAACACACTGAACTTCCTTAAATGAGACTGTCTGCATCATTAGCAGCAATATCTTAAACTGAGATACCCTAAGCTGCATGGGTCCTTAACTAAATGTCTTGCCACAAGGGGGTTTCATTAACATTCTATATTTCAAAAGCTCTTAATGAGGCTTCTTCAGCAGAAGGTGTCCTTAAAATTGTATCCTTGACAAACATCTTCTTAATGTTAATTACATTAGGAGAGAGCATAGGAGAATTAAAAGAAATGTTTAAAATGGCAATGATGAAAATGGTGTACTAAGCATGTCCCAAATCCTGTAAAGCAATTAACGTTTACTGAGTGTTTACAACCAATATTAAGTCTTCAGCCTAGTCATTAAAGAAACTGTGGTGAATAAAAGCACAGTGTTTCAGAGCAACAGATCCAGTAATACTATTGAAATATAGTTTCAATAGTTTCTACTTTAGTAGGATAGTAGATACTAGAAGTATAAATAGACGTATAAATAGTAGAATTATAAATAGTAGAAGTTTCTACTTTAGATACATTTGAACCCTAAATGATTTCTTCCATTGTAGGACTTAGAAAAGTAATATTTCTTTTCATACATCAGAACATTTGCCTACCAAATAATTTGGCTTATAAATTTAAACAGAGCTAGTAAGAATAGAAAAGTTTGTTATAGTCAATAAAAGAGTTTTTTATGGAGGAAAAGAGTTAAGTATTAAAACCAGTTGAATTTTACAGTGTTTGTGGTTTGCACTTTAGTGTCTAGGTTTGTAATACTCTATTCAACACACAAGAGAAGCATTTAAACTTAAGGAACCGAAGCAAGAATATAAACCACAACTGCAACACAAGTCTAAAATGTCCTTTGAAAGACTATAAGGAAAATATTATGGTTTGAACAGAATCTACAGAAATGTAAAATGCATGAACACCACAATAAATGGCTGGAAAGGGAATATATGAAATAAATTGCTCTGAAGATGATGCATTTACAGTGTCATTACTGATCTTAACTGCTTAAATTGGCAATGAGGTGATGCTGAGATCTGTAATTCATTTTGTGGTTTTAGGCACCTCAATTTAAGTTTACCATGCATGAAGATAAAATTTTATCTTTCTCTGCCAATAAAGTTCATCTGGAATGAATCCTTGACTGACAGGAGGCAGCGTTCTATCTCAAGTCTCTTTAAAGCATTATTCCAGGAAACAGCAACTTTGGTTTCATCCAGAACACTTGATAAATCCCTACTAGTAGTTACTGTGCAGGATAAATAAAGCAATGTCTCATTTACCCGTATTTAGTCTTACTCTTCTGTGAAGTTTTAGGACAAATAAATTCCTGACTGGGGGACAAAAATACTCCCTTGTACAGATGTAGTTGAGTACAGACATTCAGTAAGCAGATTTTTGCTTTATATAAGAAGGTAGTCTAAAGAAGGACTGGCAATGCTCAAGGTAAGCTCAGGTATCGGAATAAGGTTAACGCTGCACTCCAGTAATTTTTGTTTATCTTCAGAATCCTCCTTCAAAAAGACTGAGCACTTTTTGTATGCTTTGAAACTGGAAACCTGGGTTAGGACTAGATTTATTGCTAAGTAACAAGAAAATGAAATGAGCTGTGGAAGAGGTGATTCTAATGGGTGAAAAGAAAGATAGGCCTATGGTGTGTTATGCAAGCCAAAAGGTTTTTCTTGAACTGTGGCACCAGTGTTCTAAATAATATTGCTTGTTTCTGATGAAAGAAAAAGCACAAAAGAGAAGGCAGTAATAATAGTTTTCTTTCACTTTCATTACCATTATGTTCCAGTTGGTGTTCCTGTCAGTTCCATAATATGCCTCAGCTAGTAATTCAATGAAGCCAAAGAAATACTAAGATTTGCAATCACCAATGAATGTGACCCATATTTTTTAAAGAAAAAACTGTATTAACACCATCAAAAATGGAAAACATGTTAGTTATTCAGTTCCTTTTGCAAGACTATATGAAACTCCCAGAGAAAAATAAAAAAGCTGTTTTTTTGTGCTACTTATGCATATTTCCTTGCTGAGATTCTTTCTTTTCCTAAAGCTTGTGGTCTTGTAATGCTACTTACAATTATTGCAAGATGACACACATTTACACATGTATAAACGTGTTTAATTATGCTTGAATATGCCTAAAGCATAAATATTTGCTTTTAAGAAATACACCAAGAAAAGAAAGCAATGGGCAATAAAAATATCTTGGATTTTAATGTAATTGTGTTTTTATTTCTGTGATATCAATATGCATATATTTTCAATTTGCAGTTGGCAACTGCAAGGATATAAAAGCTATTTGAAGATCAGCAGGAAGTAGAATTGTGAAAAGAATAGAACAATGATAAGCAGCATGCTTCATTCTGTAACACAATATGTACTGACAATTCAACTTTATGTGTATATTTTAAGATAGTTTCAGTGATATAAGCAATTATCCCAGAAGGATTTAGAAATTTATTAATTGAAAAACACATCTAAGAAAACCTAGTAGTATGAAGAGGTTGGAGCAGTTTGTACTACTTGTGGGTGGAATGTGCTCTACAGTCTTAAAAAAGGATAAGGCTTATATGAACACTTGGTAGAAATTTTGATGCTGTTCTCAGCCAGCAGTAACAGACATAAGGAGCAGCATATGAAGCATTTGGTGGGTTTTTTGAGGATATTTAGGCCATCAGTAGGCTTGCAGCATCATCTAGCCCCAGAGAACTCTGGCCTTTGACAGTTTTTATGTCAGAATTCCTTTCCAGTTGAAGAAAAAGCCCACCCAAAAGTGACCAGATAAAGATATAAGCAAGGTGCATCCATCCCTAGGGCTCCTGGCATATTCTAGTATATGAAAAAATTTAACCTTTAGTTTAAAAGAAAAATTATTGCCTTACAGATTTTGAAATAAAGTATGAAAATTCAACCTGACTTTATCTTATGCAGCAGGATCTGTCTGAATTTGTCTGAAATCTGATAATTACTGTTGGAAGATATCAGCAGCACTGGCTGTTTCTCATGTAGTATCATTGCAAATGTTCAATGCTTTTTAGAGGCTCCTCAGTGCCACAGTAGCAAGACATGCCTGACTATGGAAGAGTGTCTGAAAGAGAACAATTCTGCAGATCTATTTATTCATAGAATCATAGAATAGTTAGGGTTGGAAGGGACCTTAAGATAATCCAGTTCCAACCCCCTGCCATGAGCAGGGACACCTCACATTATCCATGTCACCCAAGGCTCTGTCCAACCTGGACTTGAACACTGCCAGAGATGGAGCATTCACAGCTTCCCTGGGCAACCCATTCCAGCATCTCACCACCCTCACAGTAAAGAACTTCTTCCTTATATCCAATCTAAACTTCCTGAATTTGAGTAATAGTTTTAAGTAAAGGGAGACCTTGCTGACATTCTTATCTCTTTGAGGAGCCCTTACTGATACTTAAAATAGGAAAGTCAAAATGTTTTTACTGTTGATCTCTGCTTCACAGCAAAAGGTGAGAAGGGGATGTTGGTACAACATGTCCAAGCTGAGAGTGTGAGCCTCAGGGGAAACCCACACAGTGGCATGTTTATGGTCAAAGACTGAACTATCCCTCCTCTCTCTTGAATCCTTTCCGAAGGAAACACTGGGAGGATTCACAAAAAAAAAACAACAAACAAAAACAAAACCAAAAAACAAACAAACAAAACCAAACCAAAACAAAACCAAACCCCAAAGAAAACACAAAACAAACAAACAAAAAAACCAAACTATTCATTAACATTTACTGTCACACAATGACTTAAAGGATCAGATTGTTGCCTTTTGTTTTCTTTCCTATAGAGGAAGTTGCTATAGAGAGAATTCCAGTGTAAGTCCATTGATTTTACAGTCATCTCAGTAGCAAAGATTGTTAAAAATCATTCAAACACTGCGTTCATAACCATGGTACTCAAGAGACTTGCCTTTAGCTCTGCAAGACATGGCTAATATAGACAGTATATTTTGGGAGCTGGCATGAATGCTCATTTGGTTTTTGAGGTTCAGAATTATGATGGACAAAGACGCTAGCAAAGGGTCACTATATGAAAACTGCCTACAATTTGGGGTGAGTTTTGCTTTGGTTCAGTCCACAAGGAAAAGTCAAAGTGCAAGGTCTGAACTGTGGGAGAGAATTTAGCAGTGCAACTGGGTCAGAACAATTGATAGCACAGCAGCTGTGCAGGAAGTTTCTTACTTTCAGAATATGAATCAATAAGCCCATTTAATCTACCAAGCACTTTATGTAACAATTTAAGAACCTTAAAAAAAAAAAAAAGTTAATCTTTCTTTTTCTTTAGAGGCTGCCAAACCTTTGCTGCTGAAGCATATGGAGGTTGAGCAGTTGAAATTTTGTTTTCTTTCTTTTTATAAGATCTGGAAAAGGATCTGGAAATAAAAATAAAATTCTATATTTGGGATTGATTAAAATATTTTGAATGTAAATTTAAAAAATTGCCAGCACATAAGACAAAGATGGATAGACAGCCATTTCAGGGACTCTGAATCATAAATTCTATCTTATAGTTTCATAATTGATGCTCTAAGAGAAACACAAGCCTGTGTAATGCTCACATGCATCTACAAACAAACACAGATTTGTATACTTCAGAAAGCTGAACAGAATGCATGCTCAGCTTTTCTGTTACTTGTTCTTTTCTTTTAAGGCCATGATTTCCATATCTACCTAGTTTATTAGGAGATGGAGTTAAGGGATAGGATCCATTTGTATTAATGCAGATGATTAGGCCCATTAGTACATGTAGAATGGGTTAAGAGATAGGAGCTGGGCCTAGGAGGTTCTGCACCTCTGGTATGTTGGCTCTAGACTAACACCACATGAAATGATATTATATACATATTTTTAAAACATTGACACCCTGCCCCTTGATTAACGTCAACATGTAGGCAGGGTGAAGCCCACATCATCCAAAATGATGTGTAAGACACACTGCTGCCATGTAAGCTATAATTTTCTCATATTACACTACCACTGGTGGAGCAAACGGGTGTCACAACTCTTACCTGCATTCAGAAAGCATTTATGTGATTGGTTGTGGCTGTCAAATGACTTGGACATTGTCTCTGACAGGCCACTGGAGCCCTGGCATCACCTGTGTTTGCTATCAGTGATTGGGTAAGTCACCATGTGGGAGTATTTTTGTTCATCTTATTTACTGCTTTAGTGAAGTTTGGCTTATAACATGTAGCCAGACTACATTACCATCCAAAATGCATCACCCTTCCTATGGTATTGCTACTGAACCCACACATGTCCTGAATATAATGAACGTTTCTTTGGAATGACCAAAAAGGAAGCTAATGTTTGCCCCAACTGTGCAACAGGTCATGTGGGGGGAACAGTCAATAAGGGTTGTTTTCCTTTAAAATTTTCATGTTAGAGGAATTTGAGTATAAACAATGCCTTTTGTTGCCTGAACACTGCAGGAATTCTGACTAGCTCTGCAGGGTCAAGCACTCAAGCTACAGTCATCAGAACAAGGTCTTTATGTACCCCAGCCTGCTACTTTAACTTTGTTCCTTACCACTGAGTGTTACAGGGAGGCTTTTTTTTTTCCGGTTTTTGACATCCACCTTTAAAATAGCTGGCTGCTCTTCCATTCATGGGCTGTGCAGTTCAGTGATTTATAATGACAAAACAGGACTTACTTTTTGTCTTACTTTCTAAAGAAGACTCTGACTACAGAAGAAATCTAAGAAAACTAACCAGTCACTTCATTCTTAAATATCAGCCAGATCTGGAGCCATAAAGGCCTAGAAACGTTGCCTTCACAAACACTTGAAGATCCCTGAACTATTAACTTCCTGGAGTTTACTTTATATGTAACAGTAAGTTCCTTGACCAAAACATTTCTTCTGGTTCAAAGAGTATCTTTTTGCCCCTGCTTTCTAATTTGATGTGTTCTCCCATGTCCCCCACGCCTCAAGCCGAGTTTAGCAATAGCATAGTCATGTTTGAAGCCTTTGTGAGTTTCCAGCCAGTCTGAAGTAGAAAGTGCTCCAAAATTCATGGATATTAATCTCATAAGATGACATTACAATGCTAGAGATTCTTAGCTATTTTTCCTCAGCTGCTGAAAACTGAAGTGTTACTGTATGAACTTGCACAGTTCTAAAAAGTTACAGCTGTAACTGGATTTTATTAAGAAGCTTTATATTTGAAAAATGAGTAATCCTTGTAAGTGCCATATTTTCATGTGACTAACCTACAGGTTATCTGTCAAAAGGAATTTAATTTAGCAGTATTGAAGGTTATACATATGGATGTGCAATAAAAGGCAAATTTTAATGAACAGAGTATTTTCCCTGACATACAGCAGAGTGCATTCCTCTCTCCTTCCCTGACACAGATCAGGGTCTCTTGTCTCTCTGCAGCACAAGTGAAGATAATGGCAAGGGACACTTTTCCACTCAGGGTGGGTATTTGAGAATATGGTTCATCAGTGCTCTTTTCAAGGACCAGTACTTGTAAAGAAAGTGAACTTATATGATGTATTCTGTGTGTGAAAATATGGTTTAGCTTGAACACTTTATTTCTGCCTCCTGTATAATACTTTTACGTGAATCATTCACATGCTGAGTTTTAGATCTACCTTGCTTCATTGTCAGAAATGGTCTGTATCAATTCAATTAGGATCTATCAATATATCAATTAGACAGTTCCTTTCCCAAGATGATTACAATCAAAAATGCGGGCACAAAAAATCAGGACAAAGAGGTTGAACGTGATGAGGGTATCATACTTAGTTGCTAATATTTATTTTGGAATCTAGACAAATATTCAGCTCATTTGGGCATGTGAATCATATAAATGTCCTCACATTTAAGCATTTCAGTATCTGGTGAATCACTTACAAGCCACAGCCTCTCAGATGACCTAAACATCACGAGTTCTATGATCCATCAACTGAACAGACATTTTAAAATGTATTTTAAACTATAGTTTTTCTCCCTGAAATCCCCCCTCATATTCTACTTCTGTAAAATTGGGCTATATTTATGCAAACTCAGTCTTGTTGCATGAAATATAGTTATTCTGAGTTTCCTCTTGGCATTCTGGAGTGCAAATTTTCTTTGAATTAATTATTTTCCTTCAGTCACTGTAATCAAATTCAACTGACTATCACAATTTATTTTAAGGATTATTCTGGTTAATGTATTCCTCACCACAGCAAGTAACCCTGGTGGATAGGTCTTAAAAGTTTCAAATGTCAGGAGACTTTTAAATGTTCTAATATGTCACTTTTAAAAGTTTGACAACAATCCACAAATTCCCTCTGCTGTTAGTCAGCTTTCTAAATGCCAGAGAGGGAATTTTTTTTGAGGTTCGCCAAATGTTTTGCCACAGAATTGCCTAATTAACTTTCAGACTTGTTGCTTAAATACATTCCCACCAGAAAATAGTTTATTAAAATAAAAAGAGCAAACATGTTACGTTTGTCCTTCGGTTCTCTTCCAGAATGTCTCCTGCGATTTCTCTTTAAAGGGAAATATTATTTGAGAAGCGTTCTCTAATGAACCATCTCACAAACAAAAAACCCCTTAACCCAAAAACATTATTTTGCAGCCTTTGTTTTCATTATGGTTGATAGGACTAATTTTCAAATACACTGTAGAGGACAAACAAAGTGACTGTCAGTAGCAAGCAAGAGAATATTACTGTATTTAGCGAGACAAAACACCTTGAGAAAATATTTGTCAGATAATAATTCATAACAGGTAAACTTAGAAACCGTATTTTGGTCTAACTGCATGGTATTAAGCCTCCTGAACGAACTCATATCCAAACAGAAGTAGTTTAAATATGTATTTGGCTCTCTGCATCATTAGGAATGGTTGAACTTGCATGTAGCTATTTGGAAAAAACTATTCCACATACTGGGAAATTCTCGTGTGGAAGCACTGAACAGGAGAGATTTACTGCAGCTTCTGTGAAACCATGTCTACCCTTTGACGAATCAAGATTCTTCTAAATTGTACAGTTTAGAAGAGGAATATCAGCCAATTGAACGACAGCCCAAGTGAATAATTCTATGGAAATGACATCTAAAATGTGTCACTTATCTAAAAAAGATCAGACTAGAGAGTTTTATCAATGAATCCTTGCCTTTACGTGTTAAAGGCAACCTTAAGTCTCTTTGCCCTACAAAGCATAAGATGAAAGATCATGGACCAAGATCTTTTCAATAGTTCCTTTCAATATGAGACATAAATGACTGCAGGACAACATGCTGGACAGACTCCCGTCTGTCAATATGTGTAGGAGGCTAGAATGTTAAAACTGAGGAAAGAGTAAGATGATGTACTGGGAGAAGAGACCACAAGCGGGGCAGTGTGTGAGAGTTCAGTCTATTACCATTAGGATTTGTATTTTTCTTCAAATGTCTTCAATAACTTACAAATCCTACAGTCTAGCAGTGTCCTGCTGTCAGCTGTGTAAACACCTCTGAAACTTCTTCCACTGCTCCCTTCTGCTAGCTGGTCTCCATGGAAGATAGCAAACCACTAAAAAGATTAGCTTAGTTTATCCCTGCCATTGAAATGTATAAGGAATCCTTATGATGCCAAATGCACATATTTTTTGTATTATCTTTTTTTAAAAATCCTGGGCTCAGAAATTGCATACATTAAACTCTATTTTTGAAAAAGCACTACTGTTACAATGTCAGATGCTCAGGCACTATTGTTACAAAGTCAGATGCTCAGACACCCAACAATCAATCAATTTCAAATTCAATAGCAGAGGTGAATACTTTGGGAGTCATTATCCTATTTTCTGGCAAAATTTACTCCTCACATACCAGAAAACTATGATTTCCAGCAAATTCTTAATAAACATCCTAAAACATGAAAGCAGTGTGAGATGGGACAGTATGTCTGTCTTCAAAGGAATAACATCTTTGAATCCTGTACAGTAAATGAGAGATGCTTCCACATGTCCTTACTGTTAAATGCTGAGCCTATTTGTATACAGTGTACACCATTGCTGACTAGTAGTTAAATGCTGCTTTGTCTTTGATAAAAATTTTTCTTTTGAAATATTATTTCACAAATTCCACACTAAGTCCCAAAGGCCTGTGAGCTCTCTGTTGAGAATTTGCATGTTAAGATGTGAATTTATACTACTACAAAAATACAGAAATTATATCTATACTCCTTTTGGAGACTTTATTATACCTTTATATTAAGATCTGAGTCAACTAGTGTTCCTCTGGATGGCTGTAACTACTACGGTGAAAGCTTTCTGGATGTAGAGATATAAATCATGGAATTCAAACTTTAGACCAATACAAAATAATGTCACATAATTTAAAATTTCCATACGCCATTTATTTTAATATCACTTTAACTGAGGTATCCTCAATATTTCCAGCTGATGCTTTGTTAAAGCCACAATAAAGTGAGTCAAAGTTTTCCCTGAAAAGTAAGCCAGGCAAAAAATCCTGACTGATTTTTCATATTGCGGAGATTTTACTTCCATGTGAGAAGTTGGAAAATTAAAAAAAAAAAAAAAAAAAAAAAAAAAAAACAAAAACAAAAACCAACACTAAAATATAGAAAAATTGAGAGCAAGAAGGAATTTAATTAATATTTGTAAGCCATAAACCATGGTGAAAATAAGTGAGGGGTAGTTTTTCAACCCATTTTCTTCGGGACAAGCAGTTTAGGTGACCGAGTTTTGTCTTTCCATCTGCATTTTCCTCTTGGTTTCCTTAGAAACTTTGGTAGTGTCTATCTAGATCAACAGAGGAACAAAGGTTTCAAAAAATGTTCCTACAAGTTTCACCAGTTTCAATAAAACAGAGCCCCCTGTAGCATAGACCAAGGCTGTAGGACAAGTTCCTGTCAGCTTAAACAGAAGAATCTACACCACTTCTGTCTTCTGTCCCAAATGTAGCAGTAGTTTTAATAAACACATGTAGGAAATGAAGTCTCACTGTCTCTGCTGCTCCCTATCTTATTAACCTGCCTCTTGTAGAGCAAAGACAGACAAATTAAATGAAACAAATCAGTAGAGATTTTTGAATGCCCAAATCACAGATCTGTATCGAATATAGGGAAGAAAAAGAAAAGAAAAAAAGCAACTTATGAAGCGAATCATAATTACCTTCTCTGCAGGGCTGTT
Source organism: Agapornis roseicollis (assembly GCA_002631895.1). Taxonomy (NCBI): domain Eukaryota; kingdom Metazoa; phylum Chordata; class Aves; order Psittaciformes; family Psittacidae; genus Agapornis; species Agapornis roseicollis. The sequence goes on from NDXB01013902.1 coordinate 423,467, forward strand.
GTAAGGATAACTGATGTATGAAGATGACATGAGGAAACAATTTATGATATTGTCTGATGAATCTATAGAGTAGTTATAGCCAAAATAAACCACAGGTGAATCATTCTGCTGATTCTTCCCCCTGCCTCCACTGGCTTCATAAATGACTGGTCCATATCAGAGCAGCCATGCAGAGAAGGACTTGCAGGTGTTGGTTGACGAGAAATTTAACATGAGCCACCAGTGTGCACTTGCAGCCCAGAAAGCAAACCGTATCCTGGGCTGCATCAAAAGAAGTGTGACCAGCAGGTCCAAGGAGGTGATCCTGCCCCTCTACTCTGCTCTTGTGAGACCTCACTTGGAGTATTGTGTGCATTTCTGGTGTCCTCAATATAAGAAGGACATGGAGCTGCTGGAGCAAGTTATTAGCTAGAATGAAAAATCCTGTCCGGTGAATCTTGAAGAGGTTGAAACAGTCATTATTTCACTTGCTAAGGAAGATAACATTTTGACTTGCAGAACATTTCTTGTCAATGGTGGACTTTTTTTTTAGTCCTTAAATAATTTATATTTGTAGGAATTCTTGTTTCAGACCTTACATTACTTTTTACATTTACTTAAAAAATATCTAACAATAATATGTTGATTGGCACATGAATTAAATGACAAATTGCCCATTTGGTATATCACTGAAATCTATAACAACATATTGGAAACACAAAAGATTTCTACAGCATTTGATTAAGATGGATTCTGAGTCCACTAACAGTATAATAATATTTAGTGTCAATCATTTTAAAAGTATTTTGCATCATAGGGGAAGAAAGCTATTATCAAGTTGAGAAATTGGTGGAAGTGTCAAGCAGAAAAAATAATCTGTCATACTGCTGCTAATACTGATTAAGATCTAGACACCTTTCCCTTTCACATACAACTTAACAACAGATAGGAGCTGAAGTGTATGCATTTGGGACCAATAAAAACTGCAGACTTTGACTCCTAAGAATCATGTAACTGGATACTGCAGTTGTATCCTTTTGCTTGGTCACATTCTTTCTTTTATTCCTTATTGTGAGGGGGATGAGGCACTGGAACAGGTTGCCGAAAGAAGTGGCAAATGCTCCATCCCTGGCAGTGTTCAAGGTCAGGTTGGACAAAGCCTCAGGTGACATGGTTTAGTGTGAGATGTCCGTAGCCATGGCAGGGTCCCTTTCAACCCTAACAATTCTATGACTCTATGATTATCTCTCTTTATCATATTACTATACATCCTTTCCTTTCTTCATTCTAATTCATAGATTAGTCCTGCTTTATGTCCCAGATACAAGGAACTTTTCCTAGTGATGCAAATATCTCAGCCTGTGGCATGTCTCCCATCCACCTTACAAACACCTTATAAAGGCATTGCTAATCAGAACATTTTCCATCTACTGTTGCTTTCTTCTTTGCCTGTGCAGAATCTAAGCCTCCTTCCTGGCTACTGTTTTACAACACTGTCTGGCTGCTGGGACAATAAAAGGCTGAGTTTCATCATGCCAGAGTACTGGCAGCCTTCCAAAACAATCTCAAATGCATTTTAAAATGATTTTTAGATGATCCTTGTGAGGCTTTTCAAGACAATGGGCAATTACTGAAACAAATTTCTGTGAATCTTGTGAGATATAAAGTTCTTCATGTGGTTTCTACTCATCTATCAAAATACAGCTTCAATAATATTGTATAATATTTTTCCCCATACAGCATTGCCCCCTCTCTCCTGCATGTCTTATCCGAGATCTATCGCAAAGAAACCATCTTTAGGGATTTTTTCTTGTCTACCTAAATTAATTCTTACTACTTAATATTAAATGCTATTTTGTTAAAGAAGAACATTAAAAATACCATCAGTTTTTAATTTGTGTCTTTATTGCTGCCAAAAAGATTTTAATAAGGTATTACAAATTGTTCCAGAGAACTCTAACACAGCATATCTCAAATAGCAAGCATATATTTTAACCTCTTATTACAGTCATGGAAACTACCACTCAAAATAGGAGACCAGGTAGCTACTGACTGTATAAAACGTTATTGCAATACAATGTCTTTTCCAGTTACGAAAAGATTTCAAAAATGCATTGTTAAATCTGTTTTCATTTGCATTGTAGTGTCTTACACTGCATAGTCATCTCAATAAACTAATTCCATTCCTTTATGCCCTTTCTTTTTCAGTCTTAATTTAGGCCTGCTGGTTAGCAAAATCCATTTTATCTCACAATGTGTGGGGTTGAGTAGGTTGATACTGGTGTGGGTTTTTTTTGCTGTTACATCACTTTTCATTTGTTTGTTGGAGGCTAGGGCCTTTTTTCTGTTCTTGTTCTGTTGTGTATGCATGTGTGTTCAGAGTAATAGTATAGTGAACATGTGAAATCCTCTTCATCCTCATCTTCTCCTCATCCTTTGCAATGTTTTCACTCGTTTATTTTTTCCAAACTAAGTTTTATTTAGAAAGTTAAACAGTTTTTGTCTTTTTTATTTTTTTCTTCACCTCCAGAAGAAAAATAGTGAGAAAGAAACATAATCTGTGAATGACTAGGTAAACAAGGATTTTCATTTAGTCAGTGTTATGAAGAAAGTTAAATGAATATCTTTTACAAACAGCAAAGTCCTCCAAATGGTGTTTCATAGTGAACTAAATCACTTAATCAAATTACATATGCTAAACTCTTTTTTGACTATTAAAATTTGAGGAAGGTTTTTTAGAAGTACTGGTTTAGCTTTTTTTTTTTAATTTTTAACTAAGATACATGTATTGAAATAATTTATTTAAAATTAATTTATCGACTTCTGGAATTTAAATTTTGAAATATTTTGCTTATAAATGGCTACAAGTTAAAAGACAATTTGAAATAAACTACTGAAATGAAATAAACTACTTGAAACGATAAGCATTTTATAAATGTTTGCAAGTCTATGAAAAGTAGTTTTTCATTGTCATTAGTATTTATTTTAAGACAAAGCTTGAGATGACAAAGAAAGCAATACTAGATATGAACATGTGTGGATGATACTGAAAGGCTGTTTGTGGAAGAAAATTAACATCTTTATATCAGTATCTACAGACCTTAAGGGATAAAGGTTTTTTTCCCCCACACATTAGTCTCTTCAGAGTCACAACATGAACATGAAAACAAAACAAAATAGATAGAAAGAGTCTTTAAGACTGAAGGAGCAGCTTTACTAGAAGGTTTCCTAAGAGGTTGAAACACCAGAAACACTGAAAAACTATGTGCATAGATCCTTCTACATCCCACATCAAAAGGGCTAATACAATATATAATTCACTTCAACAGTTTCAGCAATTCCTAATTTTTAGATTTTTAACAGACTTTTAAATTTAATTGAAAATTTTTATTTGTAAAATGTGCAATGATCTTAAGAGAATTTATTAATTCTATCACGTTTTGAGAGAATTTTTAAACATGCTCAGTTTAATATGATGCAATCTCCTTCTTAATGGTAAAAATTCAAGTTGGTTTAAGTCCTTGATGGTCTATTCATATTTTACATTAGAATAAAGGAAACTGTTCATTATGATTCCCACACATAAAATTTGATGTTACCAGGGTTACTTGATAAAGACCTGGTGCTAAATCATTGACCTCAGCAGTGTTGGTTGTTTCTTTTTTAGTAGAACAATATTTATCATGAGCAAATATCTATTATTTAAAAGTTTGCTCCTATGTACTTATTTTCATTGCCATTTATCCCAATAACATTTTCTTCCTAGCCCACAAAATTTCAATGATGTTGAAATATTCAGAAACAATGACATGCTCACAAGGTTCCCAACGTTTAATGCCATTTAAAAAAGTTAGTGGTTTTAAGCAATAATTGGTATCCAAAGGAGGCGAAGTGAACAAATCCCATTGAAATTCAATAGAATTGGGCACTTCATCCTTCTTCTTTAACAACTCCAGCATTAGTTACTAGGAATTCCAAATCTTTCAGAGTTAAAATGCAAATAATTGTGCAGCAGTTGTTAACTTATATAATTAACATTATAAAGAATATTTCTGATAATGCATTTTCACAAGTTCAATGATTAAATATATGTCATTCAAATTATTATATACATTCATTATATTCTTATTGCCTGGTTTATGTTTTATAAAGCCATCAGAAAATTTTACCCCAAACTGCTCTTTGAAAAGTATCTCATATTCTGCTCATATTGAGATTACACCAATTACATTTAAACATTCTAATATTACCTATTCATCAAGCTGTTCACTGAGTGAACTGTCTCTGCATTGTATCTTAGTCATTTTGCATCACACGAAACTAGAAAATTAGTTCTGGAAACCTGAAAAAAAGCCAAACCAAGTACCAAACTCAATGTCCTGTGTTATTTAAAAAAGATCTTTCTGTATGCATTTCTTCCTCTTAATCTGAAGGAAAAGCTGTAGTGCTTTTCTGCCCTGCAGCAACAATGTGATCCTGTTAGAAGAGCTGGCCCCAAGTAAGTTTACTATTTTCACTGGATTTCACAATGAAATAAAGAAGGCTTTCAGTGGTCAGCCTCATGTCTGAATCTGTAACAAATGTAGAGAAGTTATACAGAGCTTAGAGGTGAAGGAAGGAAGCTTGAGTCAAGATCTAAAAATATCAATTTAGTTCAGCTGAAGCACGTGGAGCAAGCATATCAGACATGTGAAGCAAGCATATCAGACATGTGAAGATCACTCAGCCTCAGTATTAAAACCCACCAGGCAAGAGGTTAACTAGAGGAAACATCACTCAATAGTGGGAAGAAGGTGGGCCAGGGCAGAGAATTGAAACAAATAGAAGTTATAAAGAGAGCTCTGAATTTGAGATGTATTTCAAAGTAAAAAGTCAGTCCTTCGTCAAGAAAAAACACAAAGAAGCTAATACATAGAATACAGCACGAATATTGCTGCAGTGTCAAGATGCTCCGGTGAGCATCCTAATAACTATCAAAATATTTTTGACAATTATTGGGCCAAGTTACCAGTCCAGAGTTATGAGAGTGATCAGAACAAAAAAATCAGCCTGCATTGTACATCACAAAGAACAGGCTATTCAGTGATCTTTGAAGGAAGATTATCCCTAGGAGTGGACTTAATACATGTTGCAAACAATCATGCAGTTTAAAGATGGAATGAAGACTACAGATCCTTCTTGGTGAGGACAACAGAAAAACCTTGCTGAAACACACCCAGAAAGAGCTATATTACCCATGCAAAAATGAAGGGAGAACAATGAAATTATCCCTTCACTAGCTTATTGGAGATCATATTTTATCAGGCTATTCAAAAATATCTGGAAGAAAAAAAAGATACATATAAAGAATAAAGACACAGCACACAGAGTAAAAATAATATAAAGGAACAGCCTTTTAAGCAAATACTTTGTTTCAGGGTTGTTTTTTCTTTTTTCTCTTGTTTAATGTTTGTTGTTGCTGAACATGGCTTCTGCAAAGAAATGTATATAAAAGATATATTCTTGTGAAGACAGAGAAATGAATAGATGTCAAAAGTGGTGATATACCACATGATGTCAAACAAAATAATGAAGAGCAAAGGCATGTTATTTGGTTTATTTTATGAACTGAGATGAATTTCTAAATCTGCCTATTTCAATGGATAACAAAAGCATCATAAAATTGTTTGACTTTGATATAGCTTATCTAAGTCTTTAAAGTGTTTAAAATTGCATGAAGCCCATCTTTCAGTTTTGCATAACATGCTTTGTACCCTTCTGGTGAATAGAACTGTATCAATCTGGCAATGCCCTTTGGTGCACATTGAAACTTTGTTATTTTTGTATTTAAAAATGTCTTTTTTCAGAAATAATTATATTGATCTATCAGTCATAAAGATCCATGTCAGATGTTATTAAGCCTTACAATAATACAAAGGAATACATATGAACTGATGTGTCTTTTTTATGTTCGTAGAATACATTTTATAAAGAAGACTGAACGTCTTTAAGTGGAAGGGAACATATGCTTCCACATCCATTTCCATTAACTGTTATCCACTTTATATACAAAAATTGGCTCTGGCTTATATGGAAGTGGATGCATTAATTGAAGCATAAAAAGTCACCCTCAGAGACTGATACTAGAATTTAAATCCACTTACAACATATTTATCAGAACTGATTTAAAATTATAGTTTCACTTCCTTTCATTTTCTTTAGGTCTTAATTGTCCATGTGAACAGTGGCTTGGAGTTGCGATTGATTACTTATATAGCCTAACCACTTAAAGAACTATAAAATAGGGAACAGGCATTGTAATTACATGGTTTCAACTGCAGGTATTAGTATTCAAGAAGAGTGATTTTTCAAAGAGAGATTGAGCCTCAAAACCATGAATTAGGAGTCTTTCTCAGCATAACTGACATGGTAACTGCCAATACCAGTCTTGAAAACCACAACAGCTATAAAATACCTTAGTTACAATTGTGAAATGGTTGGCTGAGTGTCAATTGTTCGATGGCTATATCTAGATTCATTTCCATATGTTGTTTATGTTGTATTAGAAAAGCATTTGTCGTGGTTTAAACCCAGCTGAACCCAGGACAGCATTAAAAGTCTTGACAGTTAAAAGTTACAAAATTATTTACTTACATTTATTTTTAAGTGTCTGAGGCAGAAGCCAATCTCTTTCAACATGCTAGACTACCATCTTTTAAAGATGACCTAGATCACCCCTGCAAATACTTTATATTATCTCTGCAGAAATTATATGCAATTATATTGTTGCCACCACATTTTATTTCCTAAGACCTTTGAGATATTATGGGTAGAATGTATATGAACTGAATGCTCATAACCTGGAATGTAAACAAAATTTTATCTCACAACGAAGGAGGCTTTGCCTGGACCAAAACAAGGAAAGGAAATCTTTCAAGGGTCATCATACCTTCTTGTTTCCTGACCCTACCAAAAGGCTGGAGATAGACTAAAGATATTGCTTGCACAGGAGAGAAGACCTGAAATTCTTACAAAAGTCTTTCCTCAGAGCCCTCTCTAATATTCCAGGTTAACACTGCAACTATATTCTTAATGATATTATATATAATCATATAATAGTATATATCTCTATTTTTAACAATTCTGCAGGGGAATTTGACAGAATCCCTGTTTGTTCTAGGTACAGATCTGATACCAGAGACTGGTTACAGAGATGAGAATTTTTGGAAATGGTCTCTGGATCCCAGCAGAAGCAGTTCCTTCCCCAGGACATTGGCAAGCATCCAGCTGGCAAGTGAGGGCAGTTCTTCTGTTGGAGAATTTTCCTTCCTAAATGTCTCTTGACCGGGGCTGGTAGAAGCCTGGCTTCTAACTCTGGCCTATATTTAGGTCACCTGTAGTTTTCCAGTCTACCAGAAAAATGTAGCCAGGAGGAAAGAGAAGAGACTGCCTGGTAAAACAGCTCTGGATTAGTTTGCATTGCTTACAATCTGCAAATATTAGGCATACTAATTAAAAGTGCTTTGCACTGATATAGCTCATTTGTTTAAAGTGATTTATGTGTATTGGTTGACACAACTTCATGCTAGATCTTTAGTATAAACTAGCACTACATCTGTAAAACAATACAGAAACATCAGTGGCTTCAGTCTTCTGTTACCTGTGGAATAAAATCTGACATTTGTAGGAAAGTTTCACCATAGATGTTATTTTTTAACACCAATAAAACTAATTCGGAGGTGTTAATTAAAATCACTGTGTTGTTACCATCTTTCTTACCCCTTGGTAAGAAAGGGCACAAGGAATAAATACATAATTCTGACAGCGAAATAGTGATGATGAGGAAGTATGGTGTTAAAGCAAATGATCTGCCTTTTTAACATTCCAAGATAATAGAATGGAACAACAAATATTTCAAGCTTTCTTCATTGAAAAGCTGCATACACACATACATACAAACAGAGGTATGTATACACATGAGAACATGGGTGCATTTGCTCCTCTAAAAATGAAAGTTTCTCCTTAATTTTTCTGGCTTGTCCTGTTCTAAAGATCTTTGGGTCTGCGGAACTCTGAGAACTTTGATATGTTTGTGAAAGCATCAGCAGAAAACTTCCATTAGCTATCATTTTATATTTACATCAAACACTGGTGGTCAGAACAGCAAACTTTTTCAAGCCAAACCTCACATGCAAGGGAAACATGCTTTTACAAGGTTTGGTTCTCAGGCAGAAAAGGAAGATCTATTTATCATTTACGATATAACTTTGAATTTCTCCTTGATTAATGATTTTTGGGATGGAATAAAGAGATTTTTTTTTTTTTATTATTTTTAACTGGGAGTTCAAGTGCTTGCCATTTTTTTTTATCCTGTTAGATTAGAAAGATCAGAGTTCTCAGACACCTCAAGCCTATGGCAGAACTGACTGGTATGATGGGTCTTTTTTCCTTGATGAAAAGGATTAAATCTACTCTTGCCTGGACGTACATGAACAAACTGCTTTATACACTCTGCTCATCTGTACTGTTGAAACCTAGAGAGCTAAAGCTAAGACCATAGTGCCCTTTAATGCTTTTTGAGGTCAATAATTTCAAAACTAGGAACCAGCTATGATTTTCTAGCAAAAAGTTAACATTAAAATAAATTAATAATACTTTTGTTTGATTTTATATAGTGATGTTTAGCTGTTTATATGAAAGGTACAGCTCAGTGCATGAAAATAAAAATGAATTCATAGATCCTGTGGTATCACCCTGAGAGGAAGAAGAAACACTTAACTTGAAAAATTTCTTATTAATTTAATTAAGTCCAGAAAAAAACAGTGACAGAAGAGTTAAAATTACTTCCCATCAACAACCTTTCTCCTAAGAAACCAAATTAACTTTTAAATCTGAGAGAGAAATGAAAGGAAGGGATCTGAATTCCAACTGAACATCAAGCAGAGTATAAAAGAGTGAGAAAAAGTGGCTGCCTAAATAAACATGCATTTCTGTTACAGTTGTCGTGGTTTAAACCCAGCCACGCAACTCATTCACTCACTCAACCCCCCCCTTTCTTGCCCTCCCTTGCTTCCAGAGGGATGGAGAGGAGAATCAAAACAATGCAAATCCCACAGGTTGAGATAAGAACAGTTTAGTAACTAAGGTATAATACATATCACTGCTGCTACCACCAATAATAATAATGATAAAGGAAATAACAAGGGAAAACAATACAGCATCTCACCAACCACCAACAGATAACTCACAACACTCCACCAACCACCAACAGATAACTCATGACACCCCAACCCAACCGAGTGCTGACTGACCACCTCTTCCAACCACCCCGAGAGAACTAGGCCTTCCGGATAACTCCCAGTTACATCCTGGGCATGACGTGCTATGGTATGGAATACCTCTTTGGTCAGTTTGGGTCCTGTCCCTCCTTCCTCCCTGCCTCCCCTCCTCCCCAGCAGAGCATGAGGCTCACAAAGTCCTTGGTCAGAACAAAACATTCGAGCAGTAACTAAAAACATCCCTTTTATCAGTTTTGTTCCCAAGCTGAGTCAAAACACAGTGCTGCACCAGCTACTAAGAAGGAGAAAAATTGACTGCTACTGCTAAACCCAGGACACCATAACAAGATCGTTGAAACAAAAACTGTAGATACCTTCTCAAAAGCTNTCCCAAGCTGAGTCAAAACACAGTGCTGCACCAGCTACTAAGAAGGAGAAAAATTGACTGCTATTGCTGAACCCAGGACAACAGTGTACTGGTTTTGTAAGCCTAAGGGTTTAGGCATACAGAAAAGCTTAATCCCTAGACACTTGCAGAGCTGTGCAACAGCATGTCAGTTGGAAAACACAGAGCAGCCTCTTTGGTATAAGCTCAGGGCAGGCAGATACAGATAGGGAGTGCAGATACAGAGAGATGGTCAGCATGCTGGTGACCATTCTCATATAGAATCATGGAATCATAGAACAGTTAGAGTTGGAAAGAACCTTAAGATCATCTCGTTCCAACCCCCCTGCCATAAGCAGGGACACCTCCCACTAAACCATGCCACTCAAGGCTCTGTCCAGCCTGGACTGGAACGCTGCCAGGGATGGAGCAGTCACAGCTTCCCTGGGCAACCCATTCCAGTGCCTCACCACCCTAACAGTAAAGAACTTCTTCCTTGTATCAAATCCTAACTTCCCCTGTTTAAGTTTGAACCCCTTACCCCTTGTCTTGTCACTACAGTCCCTAATGAAGAGCCCCTCTCCAGCATCCCTATAGGTCCCCTTCAGATACTGGAAGGCTGCTATGAGGTCTCCATGCAGCCTTCTCTTCCCCAGGATGAACAGCCCCAACTTTCTCAACCTGTCTTTGTATGGGAGATGCTCCAGTCCCCTGATCATCCTCGTGGCCTCCTCTGGACTTGTTCCAACAGCTCCATGTCCTTTTTATGTTTAGGACACCAGAACTGCACACAATGCTCCAGGTGAGGTCTCACGAGAGCAGAGTAGAGGGGCAGGATCACCTCCTTGGACCTACTGGTCACGCTCCTTTTGATGCAGTCCAGGATATGGTTGGCTTTCTGGGCTGTGAGTGCACACTGATGGCTCATGTTAAGTTTAATATCTCCACATGTAGCTTCAGAAACTGTCCAAAGGACAAAGAATGGTTTGCATTGGAAGGGACCACAAAAATCATCTATTACCAATCCCCCTACCACAGGCAGAGACACCTTCCACCAGACCAGGTTTCTCTAAGCCCTGTCCAAACCTGGCCTTAAACAGTGCCAGGCATGGGGCAACCACAATTTATAGTTTCTTTCCAGGAATCCTTCCAGATCCCTTCCAGCAATCAGAGTTGTTCCAGAAAGGCCCTTTGTATGACTACTTGAAAAACAGAATATGGCAGAGAAACAATACACTCTCTAACGAAAATGTAAAGACTAATAGGAAGTCTTAACATAAAACTAAGGCCAAAATATTCTTCTTCAAGCAAACGAGTGGAAAACTGCAAACATGAGGCACTGTGTGCGGCATCGCCTGTTCACTCTTTTCTTATGTAGACAAAACTTCAAAAATTTTGCAAAAGCCAGACACAAATTTTTTGACCTTAAAAAGTTTATCCGAAGTCAGCAAAGTAATCTCAAAGGAAAGAAATGCTACTTGTATAAGGGTGTTTATTCTGAGCTTAGAAATCCTTTTGCCCTCAGCATGGTCTCTGAACAAAGGAATGTCCCATATTGTATCTATCAGCTTGGTTTTTCAGCCTGTCATCTCTCTTTCAGGAGAGGCTGTCATTTTCTTGTTGTTACCAGGTTGCTTTTCTGAAAACTGTGATACCCTTTTAATTCACTGTTGGCCTTATACATAGAAGATCCAAGGAGGATATGTTCCATAAATCACAGAGCAGTGGTGTAAGCTCTTGTACACCATGCACACAAACAACAATTACAATAAAACTGAAGGATCAAATTCTCAGCACCTTCTCTACTTGTTTTGCCCTGTGATAGCTAAAAGAAAGTTTTTTTTTTTGTTGTTTGTTTTATTTTAGTTTTAATTTAATTTAACTGTTATTCCAGAGTCTTTCTCCTGAAAATAGGGCACTGTCGTGGTTTAAACCCAACCAACCACATAGCTCGTAAAACTGTCGTGGTTTAAACCCAACCAACCACGCAGCTCGTTCACTCACTCAACCCCCCCTTTCTTGCCCTCCCCTGCTTCCAGAGAGATGGGGGGAGAATCAAAAGAATGCAACTTCCACAGGTTGAGATAAGAACAGTTTAGTAACTAAGGTATAACACAAATCACTGCTGCTACCACCAATAGTAATAATGATACAGGAAAAGAATACAGCATCCCATCAACCACAACAGATAACTCACGACACCCCACCAACCGAGTGCTGACNNACTAAGGTATAACACAAATCACTGCTGCTACCACCACACCAATAGTCGATAAAGGAAAAGAATACAGCATCCCATCAACCAGCGACAGATAACTCACGACACCCCACCAACCGAGTACTGACCGACCACCTCTTCCAACCACCCCGAGAGAGCTAGGCCTTTCGGATCTCCCCCAGTTACATCCTGGGCATGACGTGCTATTGTATGGAATACCACTTTGGTCAGTTTGGTCCTGTCAGTACAGTCCTGTCCCTCCTTCCTCCCAGCTTCCCCTCCTCCCCGGCAGAGCATGAGGCTCACAAAGTCCTTGGTCAGGGCAAACATCGCTCAGCAACAACCAAAAACATCGGCCTTATCAGCCTTGTTCCCAGGTTAAGTCAAAACACAGCTACTAAAGAGAAGAAAAACTGACTGCAACTGCTGAACCCAGGACAGGCACTGTGGAAGGGCTGCTGTTTTTGTTATTTATTAGTTTAAAGGTATTCTGACATAGAAATTGGATATTCAGCCACCTCAGCTTGTCTATGATGCTCTGGCACATTGCAGGAAGATGTCAAGATTATATTCAAGAATATTTCTCTTGTTCCTACCAAAATTCTTTCCTCTGCAAAGCAATTTAGAAAGTATAATTTCCTAATTAAAAAAAAATATATCCCATGATTCACAGAAAAGGTCATGAGGTTTGCTTCAATTTCAGTGATGAAAGGAGGTCAAGAAGGTTCCTTTTAACTCTGCAAGAAGAGTCTTATTGGCTAGTGTGCTGCAGCGTTAAGTGAATTCTGTTCTTGCGAAGGTTTTAATATCAGTTCTCAAGCAAAATATTCTGATCTTCACCTACATGATCATTCAAATATAGGACTACGCACTATAATAATGGGCACAACATAAAATGTAACATAGATTGTCCTGCAAGATATTTGTCACATCTCAGAATAGAGCAAGAAAAAGTCATTATCTTAAAAAAATACAAAATCATTAATCTAACTTATTATCAAGGAAAGGTGACACAAAAACATCACGTGAAAGCAACAGTTTCCATTAGGTTTAGTTATAGAAGTCATTATGTACTTGAGAGAAAGTCCAGTCATTTTTATCACTACTTTTCTGAAATAATTAGTTTCTTATAGAGATGTTCAGATTATGTTCTTTGAAATTCAAATATCTCCTAATATGAAAGGAAAATGCCTTCTCACAGGTGTTCTGTTATCCATGGAAATTTAGGTGCATACTTATATAGGTTCCCTTAAAACAAGGAACTATAAATGAGGCAGAATAAACTGATCTATAGCAGAACTATATATTTTCTTCAGATTAATATTCACTGCTTACAGATTTTTGGGAAAAAAAAAAAAGCAAAGTTAATTTAAAATAATTATTTCCAACAAACAACTAGCATAAAACTTCAGCAAAGCCATCCAGGAGCAGGAAAATCAATTTATTTGAGTATGCAGGCAGATCTGTTTGATAAAAAAGATAAGCCTAATACAAGCATTTCAACAGTAGATTTTTCCTGAGAACAATTTGGTTACTGCTCAGTCTCTTAACAAAAGTAGCTGCTAGGTACTATGCTACATAATGTCAGATTATTTTTCAGTGATTAAACCAGAGTGTGATATAAGGAGGTAAAACTCCAAATCCTTTTTGATTCCCAGTCATGTCCATGGGACAAGAACCTTCTATCACAGTGGAACTCTGTGCAGGCAGAGGGCTATGCCCTCAGCAGTCACCCTTTAGGTCAGGCTGCTCTCACTGCAGCATCTCTGACATTCTTCCAGGTTGAAATGAAATTTCACATCAGGGACCTTCCATGGAAATGGATTTGACTACGGTAAGAAATACACTTGTGGGAGATAGTCCATGTATTTGAAGAGGCTCCCACATCCAACAGAGAAGGTAGCAAAGAGAATCATACCCAGGAAATTAAGGTCATAAAGTGTGAGGGGGATAATTCAATCTTTTCTGCTCTCTGGTTAGTACTTCTCACACAGCAAGTTCTCTCTGCTTTGTACTGAAAATTTCAGCTTAGAGAAGATACAGTTTCACTGGCAGTCAACAGTCTTTGGGGTTTTCTTTTGCTGCTCATTTCTATTGCAACTAGATACTAGATATGGCTTTCAGAGCACATATGTGTTATTATTTTGTTTATCAGGAAAGTAAAATTTACAATATAAATTGGGTAGGAACAATAAAGGAAATCATAGCTGGACATTTTTTTCTCATTGGCTAAGTTTCACTAGCGCTAACAAAGCCATCTTCAGCTCAAAGTCCAGTATCCTCCAAAAAACGCTGTGAGTGAACATTCAGCACAGCATGTAGCCAAGGATGGACTGGCAGTGTCATTCAGTGTGTAAAGAGTGCTTTCCAATTTTCTTCTTGATTAAAAAATCTTTTTTCTGGTTTTACTATCTTGCCACTATACGTTTATTACACTAACGTAGCTGCTGCAGACTCTGACTTGGTTTTGTTCCACTGTACTTAACTAGATGTTTTTAGTGTCAGTGTTTTTACAGGAACCAGTTTATCATTCGATAGTGTAAATTAGCCCCAATGTCGTGGTTTAAACACACGCACGCAGATCATTCACTCACTCAATTCCCCCTTTCTTGCCCTCCCCTGCTTCCAGAGGAGGAGAATCAAAAGAATGCAAATCCCACAGGTTGAGATAAGAACAGTTTAGTAACTAAGGTATAACACAAATCACTGCTGCTACCACCAATAATAATAACAATAAAGGAAATAACAAGGGAAAAGAATACAGCATCTCACCAACCACCGACAGAAAACTCATAACACCCCAACCCAACCGAGTGCTGACCGACCACCTCTTCCAACCACCCCGAGAGAGAGCTAGCCCTTCCAGACAACTCCCAGTTACATCCTGGGCATGACGTGCTATGGTATGGAATACCTCTTTGGTCAGTTTGGGTCAGGTGTCCTGTCCTTCCTTCCTCCCGGCCTCCCCTCCTCCCCAGCAGAGCATGAGGCTCACAAAGTCCTTGGTCAGGGCAAACATTGCTTAGCAACAACCAAAAACATCGGCCTTATCAGCCTTGTTCCTGGGTTAAGTCAAAACACCAGCTACTAAGGAGGGAAAAACTGACTGCAATTGCTGAACCCAGGACACCCAACTAAAGTGTATTAATTAACATTGGCTTTGGGTAGATTATATGCTACTATCAGGATAGAATCTGAAAATCTATTAATGTTTATATAGCTATATTATGTTAATGAAAATAGTTATTTTTCTATTCATTTGTCTTCACCTATTTTGTAACTCTAATCTTTGCCTCAGAGCCTGCAATCTTATATATAATATCCATTTTAAAAATTATGTTTAAAGTGACTCTATAGAAGCATACTCAGAAGACAGTTAAATGTGAAGGAATTTTTTCAAAGTACTGACTGAGAAATATATCTGGCAGTATGATTTGAAGAAACAATTATGCAACAATTTTCCAGATAAGTCCCAGTCCTCACATCAGAGTAGGTACAATAAAGACAGTCTCACTGCCTAACTCAGAGATTATTTTGCCACTCAGATTAATAAATTATCATAGACTTTGACATTATTAGAGATTAGTGTAGTATTTACTGCAATTGAACATGACACACCTGTAAAATGCTACAGTATTGAAGATTGTATGGCTTTAATCGTCCCTTCTGACAGTTCTGGTTAAAACAAACAGGATAGTCATAAATGAAAATGGTACCTTGATTTTCATTTGCATCTTCATGAATGTCAACTGTTGTCACTCATCTCTTCCAATGTACTGAAACTCATTGTTTACAAATACAGTAAGTGTTCTGATTTCTTTCTCTTGTTGAGTCTATCACTCACTTTAAGTGTCCTCTGGAGACAGAACCTTTGCACTTCCTGGACTTACTCTTATAAGACAGTTTTCTGCATTACAGATGTGATCCACAATTGTTTTTATAAGTAGTGTTTCTAATGTTTCTCTTTGTATAATGTCTTCAATGTGAACATCCTATAATAATAATTCAGGCACTGGAATTCGTTGTTGAAATAGTGTATTTTTCTTAATTTACAGAAGAAGGCATTTTTCATAGAAGTCTTTACCTATTAACTTCCCTGGCTTAAATAATATGGTCATAAACATCATTCTTCCTCTATTCATTATCATAATTTAAAGATGTTAAAATTATTTTTTTCCTCCATTGAATCCACTGAGCTTTGTGTCTGGAATAGTCTTTTTATACAGTTAGGCACACTCAGCTTTATCCTCAGACTGAAAATCTAAGTAAGAGAAACATAGTGCCTAGTACAAAAGCTTTTAAAAGCAATAAACAATTCTACAGTTCTTCATTTACTCAGGTGAATTTGACCTCAACACATCAGTGAAGGCAACAACAGGTAACTATGTACTACATACTGTTCAATGACTTCAGCATGGTATTATTCTTCATTCCGCCCATGAGCTTCCCTTTAATGGGCAGAAAAGTTTTATGATTGACAGACAATACATTCAAGCTATGAAATATTATGCTGTCATTGCAAACCACAATGGCTCTACTGAGAAACAAAGAAATTAAAAAAGCAACAACAAAAATGCACAATCTAGCCAAGTCAGTACCACTTCCTTACAAATCACTAATAGTAGTTTACCTTTTTTTTATTACAAAGAACTAGATTTCATTAGCAATATCAAATAATCATTTATTCTCTCATTTGCACATAGATGTCATAAGTGTTCATGGTACTTAATAAGACAGGGAAGACCCCATTTTCACAGTGGAGAGCTATACAAATTGTTCTACTGCAAACCTTGCCTACACAGATTACCAGGAAAAAAGGTGGGAAATTAGGGGATATTTTTCAGCTAATCACTTGACTATTCATTGGTAGAAACAGAATCAGTTTATAGAGAAACTAAAATGATACTCTAGCACAAGATGCCAATATTATTCTTGGTGATATTAATTTCTGGGCTTTGGAGATAAAGTCCTTAATTAATTAATTTAAAAGATATCTTGCAAAAGAATCTTAATTAGATTAAATCATTATTTCAGGAAGCAATTTGCCAAATTACACAAAGCTAATTAGGATTGTCAGGAAATAGGCCTATCCACCAGTTTATAACCAATGTGGGTAGTCTGTCATCTGTAACTATCTCTTTGCCAGTAGGAACAGAATTTTATTTGAATTTGTTAAAAGCTTTGCAAAAAAACCAAATGGAAATAGTCTCCCTAGTGTAATGAGAATTGTTTAATTTATTTACATTAATGATTCATTCAAAAATACCTGCTAAAAATATGATTGAGTGACACTGCAGAAAAAATGTGTTGATTGGAATGTCATTTTGCCCTTTCATTCTAATGAAAAGGCAAAACAGATTTTATTTGTCCTATTAAATGTGATTTTAACACTAATGGTAGCTATTAACTTTTAAGACAGGGTAGAAAGTTTTCAAATTCATGTTTGTTTGCATACACTTTAACAACATGAAATTAGTTTTATGAATTGTAACTTTTCAGTAAGCTAGAGCTGTTCTATTACTAGAGAAGGACTAATGCATTATTAAACATTAATTAATAGTGTCTCTTCAGAAACAGTATGTTGTTCAATGAAATTTAAGAATTTCCTTTTATTTCATTTGTAAAAGACCAAAGCAAAATAATCACCAGATCTTTAAAATTAGATGAGTAATCATTAAAAAAAGACACAGTAGTGTCTTACCCACAAGTATCTGATGATATTCTCATAAGAAAAGAACAAAATCACAAATCATCTAGTTGAGAATTTAAACAAATTAAATTTTTCTTACTTAGCAATGAGGGAAAAAAAGAAAAAAAACACCCACCCAAACAAAAAAAAACAAAACCAAACCAAACCAAAAAAATCAAAAATAACCCCACCCACAAATAACCCACAAACAACCCACAACCAAAACTTAATGCTGAAAAGGAGTAATATATGGAGCACATTTGTTATGGGTTAACCCTGCCAGACAGCTGAGCACCATGGCTGCTCGTCCACTCCCTGTAGCTGCGGTGAGGAGGAGAATCAGAACTGTAAGTGTGTCAACTTATTGGTTGAGATAAAGGCAGTTTAATAGATAAAGCAAGATCTGTATGCTCAAGCAAACCAAAATTAGGAATTTATTCACTACTTTGTATCATCAGACTGACATTTAGCCATCCCCAGGAAAGCAGGTTTTCAGCACTTACTTGGGAAGATAAACACCATAACTCCAAACATTGCCCCATCTTCCTTCTTTCCCAGCTTTTATTGTGAAGCATGGTGTCATCCATTTGTTTGTGGTCAGATGTGTCAGCTGTGTCCCCTCAAACCTCTTGTCCACCCTCAGACTACTCTCTGGACGGGGCAGTGCAAAAAAAGGAGAAAAGACTTTGACTCCGTAAGCATTGCTCAGCAATAGCTAAAACATCCCTGTGTTATCAACATGGTTTCAGTTGCAAGCTACTATTAAGAAAATTAACTATGCCATGAAACTTATTATCCCAGCCAAAACTAATACAATACTGTATATTTGATACTGACCCATATGAATAATAAGATTTTTGTGAAGTGATTATAATAAGAGGATAAAAAGGGACAGGGAGTGGGGAAACAAGAAATAACAAAAAGTTGTTTCATCCACTTTACACTCACACTTTATCTTGGAGGAGGATTTACCACACTTTTTGCTTTTAAATCTCAAATTATATCCTCTGGTGACCCAAGCTTGTTTTGCAATTAGAAGTCTATTAAAATGTCATTGCTGGGCAATAGCCCTTCTCACCTTTCCTCTCGTAACAGATTAGCAGTCTGCAGTATGTTTTCACAGCTCTGCAAGGTGGATCTTTCACACTTAATGCATACCCTACTAATAATACTGAAACACAAAATTCCTCCATATCCACAAAAATACAGGCAAAAGACACAAAAGCTTCTAAATAATCACTATCAGGAATGCTGCAGTCTTAGCTGGACTACATATTCTACAAGAAGAACAAATGTATTCCTTGTGAAATGGTACAGAACATTTTCTTTTACAAAATAGTAAAACTAATGGTTTCAGATATGACTATAGAGAACATATTTTCATACTATTAACAGTTCTGCTAGTACTTGTTTCCATTAAATATTACAACTTGATGTATTTCAACAGTTTAGTGTGAGGTGTCCCTGACCATGGCAAGGGGCTTGGAACTTGGTGATCTTAAGGTCCTTTCCAACCCTAACTATTCTATGATTCTATGATTTAGTGAAGTAACAATATTTCACTTGCTCATTCAAGTGACCTGAAATATTCAGGACTTTCTGGATTCATAATACTATAGTCCATATTGCCCTAATGTTAGTGCCAGGCCAGAAAAACCATAAGGGAAAAAAGCTCTTATTGTGCATTTCTTAGGACCCAGGAAAGTTAAAAAATAAATAAACAAATTTCAATATTACTGCAATATTTGTAACACTTCTAAAAAGACCAAAAACCCCACTGTTTTAAGTAAGCAATGGAGGAGTTCAGTACTGAAAACAGAAAAAATAAGAAGTATGTTTTGTAGAATATGAAACTGCAAAATCACGTATATAAATCATAATGTACATAATATATAAATATATAATGTACATAATATATAAATCAAAATCAGGCTAATAAATCATAATGTACAAGCCTACTTATATGAGTTATAAAAGATATAGCTTCCATAAAGATAGTATGGATCACATAGTGGTCCTTTTGCTGAGAATAAAAACCTTGCATGATTTCCCAGTAAGTATACATAGTGTCTGCTACCAAGTTGCAGTTAATATATCTAGATCACAGTGTATCAGTTAAATGGTGACAACCTGGAATGAGCTTGGAAACAAAGTCTTTTCCTAATTAAGGATGACAAATTCTGTACTTTAGTACATTCATCTCTCTCATGTGTCTAATTCAAACCACCACCCACACACCCACACAAACAAACCAAACCAAACCAAACCAACCAACCAACCAACCAACCACAACAAAAAACCAAACAGAAAAACAAAACCAAAAATCACTTCTGCCATGGTGAAATCTCCTGGGATTTTTTGCTTTAGTTGAAAGTATGATGAGTCTGGGTGTCTCACTCAATGATTTTGGCCCTCTAGTTCCATATCACAGCACTGGTTTCTTTACTTAGTTGAATAGGTGTGACCTGTCCAATAAAGAGAGCTGATTAGTACATAGCCCCATTTTCCTCTGGGCACTTTTCAATGTGTAGCAAATTATTGCAGTGTCATTTCTCAAAGTAAAGTTCAGTTACTGGCAGTAAATGTCAGCTGTCTTTCCTAAACAATGCAATTTCATTTTATATCAGCCTCCTTAGCAGCAAAGTCATTAATGATGTTCAAAGTCAGAGCTTGGTGGTGAGTAGAACTTAACTATGAGCATCATGAACATTGGCAGGTAAATTTCACTCACGGGCTCAATGGTAGCATGCAAAGCAGCCCCTGATTTTCAAAGGCTAGACAGAATTCTTCTGGGCTGAAGAAACTTCTGCCATCAAGTGCTGATTTTCATGAAGTGTCCGATTTCCAGGAAAGGTTTAATATGGACAATCAAGCATTTTCCAAATGGGTATTTTCATACCAGATATACTATTTTTTATCCTTGGGGCAAAAGAACTCTGAACTATCAACCCAAGTCCATACATCAAAGTGCAATAAGAGATGTCTTGCTATTTGTCTGTTCAACCCATTCTAGTTGCACTAGGTCATGCGTTAGAGGCCCACAATGGAGCACACTGTAAAACTACATCATGACAATATAGTTTATACTATTTTTCCTCATTATTATTCTGCTTTTAATTTTATTCTCTCCCATTTCTATTCTCCCACCTGCTTGTCTGAAGTAAATTGCTTCTCTGTGTATTCATTCAATAGGTTATGTTGAATAAGATTATTTTGGAGACAGCTTTATAGAGGAAGGAAGAGGTGATCATTAATTATGTTAATTGTAGGGCACTCAGCACTTTCAGTATGCTCAGGCTTCTGGAGACATCTAGTGAATATTTAGATACAGAGTACACGCTACTGGCATTGACATTAACACTTCTACAACCACTTTTCTGCATCTGTCTAGTGTAGTCAGACTTGATGCCTACCATTTCAGAAACATAATTTGAGGGTAAGCATGGATATGGCTCAGCCTACTTGATCTATTCTTGGTAATCAGTCACATGTCAGAAGTATCAGCAAATTATTGTACTGTGTAATGGGACACCCATGATTTAGTTCACTGAACGTTAACTAGAAAATCAAAGAACCCAGGTTTCTCACTTCCGTTATGCATTTGACAAATTTGACCTTGAAACATTTACCATTATTTTTTATTTTACTGTGAGATCAGCAGAGAAATAGCACCATCAATGCACTGTTATTAATTAAAAAGTCAAAGGTTATTCTATGTTTCGTTTAAGCTCTTCAGTGGTAAAATACACATCTTACTAATTTTTCATGCACAATACTGGTTTTGTACTCCCACCAGCTCCTTTGTTACAGTGCGTTATGGCATTACTATAATTTCAGAGAATTGCAGTTATCCTATGTGTAATTGACTCCAGGACACAAAATTAATCATTTCACAGGCCATGTTCATTTTATTTCTCTCTCTCTCTCGAGTATAATTATGTCTTTATAGACACATGATTTATTAAAATTAAGATATTAATTATTTTATCTGATTTCTTTAAGATTAGATATGGCACTTACATAGGACAGCCTAATAAGATCAAGGCAGATAATTATGAATCTTTAAACTGTATTGTTTGCTGGTTTCACTTTTAGATTATCAATAGACAAGAGTATTGTGTCTTCATTTTTAGAGCATGCTTCATGAATTATGAAAAATTTCAGAGTTCTGCTTTAGGCAGTAAATTTCTCAATGCCATTCCAATCTTGTACTCCTGAATGTACAATACTCTTGGTTTCAGCCAATGGATAGGTGAGAAATGATGGCATGGCACATTCTCATAAAACACTCAGATCTCTGACTATGTGCATGAGACTGAGTAATAAGTTAGGAAGCAATATTTTATTATTTTTAAATTAATTGTCGTTGCTAAATGATATTATGTCAATAAAATTTTAACCTAATTGTAGTATTGATGCAAATATTTTTAACATTAAACCTATTCTTAAAGAAGCTTCTTTATATAAGAAACTATTTGGGATGATAAACTTACATATTGTATCTGTCATTAATTCAATCCAGAAATCCTTATTTAAATTAAAAATGAACTTTTTTTTTTTTTTTTCAGCAAGAAATGTGCATAAATCTTTGTAATGCTGATCCAAATAGGCTAGAAACCCCTTACTTCTCTTTGTATGGAATATTGCCACTGCATTAGGGAAAAAAAAATTGCTCATTTGGGATGAAAACCTTCATCTCACTCAGAATCTGCAGGTCAATGAAAATCCATTTCTGAACCTGCAAGCCCCATTCCATGAATTCAAAATAATTCAGAAACCATTCTTCCAGATGAATTTCATAAATACGAAAAGAGCTTCACCAATCTTTGAAATGCTACTGGATCATTACTGGACAACTATTAGATAATACATTATACAGTAATAATACTAATTTTCTCGTAGCTTTGAAATAGATCTGCTGCAGTTTGCTTATGTCTTCAAATGCAAGACAGAGCCTGAAGGTGAGCTGTCTATATAATTTTCAAATGATGGGATAATTTAAGCTACAATGCTGCTAAATTTAGAATTATGTGTTCACTGTATATGACACACTGGTCTTCATTCATCACCCAGCCTAACTGAATGGTCAATTCTGGTTTGTGGTTTCAGGAATCTTTTGTACAGTAACATCTATACAAAGATCTGCACGCAGAAAATTGCTGACATAAGACTAGAGAAACCTGCCTATGAAAATAGATAAACATGTTATACCTGTGTATCTATCACATAATTTTGTATATATAGGTGTGGCATAAGTACACAGAGAGGGAAATGACCACAGCTTTGCTTCATAAACAGGGACTATATACGTAATTATTTACTGGAGCTTTAATAAGAAAGGCATGAGTTTTCTTGCCAGACAGTAAGCAGTAGAACAGAAAGACATTTCTCATGACTCTGCAAACTGGACATGTTCAATTTGGCCACTTGTTTTGAAACATTTAGTTTTGGAAAACCCAATTAGTTGTTTCTGTTGCTTTCAAAATGGCTGTACTAAGACACCAGGATGTAGTAAGTGTCATGGTTAACTTCATAGAATCATAGAATAGAATCATAGAATAGTTAGGGTTGGAAAGGATCATCTAGTTCCAACCCCCTTGCCAAAAGCAGGGACACCTCACACTAAACCATGCCACCCAAGGCTCTGCCCAATCTGGCCTCGAACACTGCCAGGGATGGAGCACTCATAACCTCCCTGGCCAACCCATTCCAGTGCCTCACCACCCTAACAGGAAAGAATTTCTTCCTTATAGCCAATCTAAACCTCTCTTGTTAAAGTTTGAACCCATTACCTCTTATCCTGTCACTACAGTCCCTAATGAAGAGTCCCTCCCCAGCATCCCTATAGGCCCCCTTCAGATACTGGAAGGAGATCTTCACACAGCCTTCTCTTCTCCAGGCCGAACAGCCCCAGCTTTCCCAGCCTGTCTTCATATGGGAGATGCTCCAGTCCCCTGGTCATTTTCATGGCCCTCCTCTGCACTTGTTCCAACAGTTCCATGTCCTTTTTATGTTGAGGACACCAGAACTGCAGGATCACCTCCCTGGACCTGCTGGTCACGCTCCTTTGGATGCAGCCAGGATACGCTTGGCTTTCTGGGCTGCAAGCGCACACCGCAGTCAGCTCATATTCATGTTCTCATCAACCAGCACCCCCAAGTCCTCCGCAGGGCTGCTCTGAATCTCCTCTTTGCCCAACCCATAGCTGTGCCTGGGATTGCTCCAACCCAGGTGTAGGACCTTGCACTTGGCATCATTAAACTTCGTGAGGTTGGCATCAGCCCACCTCACAAGCATGTCAAGGTCCCTCTGGATGGCATTCCTTCCCTCCAGCTTATCTACTGAACCACACAGCTTGGTGTCATCAGCAAATTTAACTTACTGGTGAGGAAAAGGCTGAGGTACTTAATGCTGCCTTTGCCTCAATCCTTAATAGTCACATCAACCATCCTCAGGGTACTCAGTTCCCTGAGTTGGATATCGGAGATGGGCAGCAGATTGAAGTCTCCATAATTCAGGAAGAAATGGTTAGTGACCTTCTGCTACACTTAGACATATACAAGTCTGTGGGGCTGGATGGGTTACACCCAAGAGTGCTGAAAGAGCTAGCAGAGCAGCTTGTTAAGCCACTCTCCATTATCTGTCACCAGTTCTGGTCTAGCAGGCAGGTCCCAGAGCACTGGAAGTTGTCCAACGTTGATGCCTCTCTACAAAAAAGGCAGACACTGGAAGGAAGACCCCAGAAATTACACCCCAGTGCCAGAGAAGGTAATGGATCAGGTGATCCTAAATGGTGATCATAATCAGGTGATCATAAAGCATGTGTGGGAAAATGAAGGGATCAGGCCCAGCAAGCATGGGTTCATAAGTGCAGGTCCTTCTTGACCACCTGGATCTCCTTTAAGGTGACCTACCTGGTTGATGAGGGAAAGGCTGTGAGCATTGTCTACTTGGACTTCAGTAAAGCATCTCACATGTCTCCCATAGCGTTCTCCTGGAGAAATTTGCTGTTCATGGCCTTGATAGGTGGATTCTTAGCTAGGTTGGATGAGATGTAAATGCTATCACATCTAGTTGGCAACCGGTCACTAGCAGTGTCCCTCAGGGCTCAGTGTTAGGTCCAGTATTGTTTACTATGTTCATTGGTGAGGGGCTTGAGTGCACCGTCAGTAAATTTGCAGATGACACCAAATTAGGTGGGAGCGTTGATCTGATGAAGGATAGGAAGGCTCTGCAGAGGGATCTCGACACACTGGATCAGCTGGCTGTGCCCAATGGTATGAGGTTCAACAAGGCAAAGTGCTGGGTCCTGCATCCAGACCACAACAATCGCTTGCACTGCTACAGGCTTGGGGAAGAGTGTCTGGAAAGCTGCTTGGCAGAAAAGGACCTAGGGCTGATGAACATAAACCAGCTTGTGCTCAGGCAGCCAAGAAGGCCAACAGTATCCTAGCCTGTATCAGAAATAATGTGGCCAGCAGAGCAAGGGCAGTGATCATCCCCCTGTACTCAGCACTGGTGAGGCTGCATCTCAAATCCTGTGTTCAGTTCTGGGCCCCTCACTACAAGAAAGACGATGAGATGCTGGAGATGGTCAAGAGGTCAATTAAGCTGGTGAAAGGTCTAGAGAATAAGTCTTACGAGGAATGGCTGAGGGAACTGGGAGGGCTTAGTCTGGAGAAGAGGAGGTTCAGGGTGGACCTTATCGCTCTTTAAAACTGCCTGAAAGGAGGATGAAGCAAAGAGTAGCTGATGTCCTCTGCCAGCTAAAAAGTTACAGGACAAGAAGAAAGGGCCTCAAGTTGCACTGGGGGAGGTTTAGGTTGGATATTATTAAAAATTTCTCTACAGAGAGGGTGATCAGGTATTGGAACAAGCTGTAAGGATGCTGGGAGGGGCTCTTCATTAGGGAAGGTAGTGATAGAAAAAAGGGTAACAGGTTAAAACTTAAACAGGGGAGGTTTAGATTGGATATAAGAAAGAAATTCTTTCTTTCCTGTTAGGGTGGTGAGGCACTGGAATGGGTTGCCCAGGAAAGCTGTGAATGCTCCATCCCTGGCAGTGTTCAAGGCCAGGTTGGACAGAGACTTGGGTGGCATGGTTTAGTGTGAGGTGTCCCTGCTTATGGCCGGGGGATTGGAACTGGATGATCTTAAGGTCCTTTCCAACCCTAACTATTCTATGATTGTATGAATTTATGATTCTAGGGAAAGTGGTGGAATGACCATCCCTGTAAGTGTTCAAAAACTGTGAGATAACATCCTCAGTAATATGCTTTAGTGGTGGTCTTGGCAGTCCTGGAGTAATAGTTGGACTTGATGATCTTAAATGTCTTTTCCAATCTAGCTGATTCTATGATTCTGTGATAGTTAAAAGGAAAATTTACCTGTCTTTCTGCAGAGATGTTGGTCTAGATAACCTTTAAAAGGTACCTTCCAACCCAATCTATTCTATAATTCTATGTTTCTACGATTTCTTTTTTGTATTGCACTTGGCTAGTGAGTCAAAGCATGAAGTCTGAGCTGCACAGGGGGCAGGCAAAACAGAATTTTACTGGCCAAGTCCTGTCCTACAGCCAGAGGCTCTGCCCTGCCTGCCCCAGGCAAGGAATTTATGGCCCCTGGCTGGGCAGAAACAGGATCCTGGGCCATGGGCAGGTGAGGGGTGAGGCCCTAGGAAAGGTTGAGCACAACCAGGAAAGCCTCTGAATAACCTCAGGACCCTGACACTTTAGAGCAATTTCAGTTTGTTTTCTTTATTTTATCTGTAATCATGAGTACAGACAGTCTATGAAGGGAGTAGGAATTTCTGGTCTTGACTCATCAATAAAAATAGAAGCATCTGCATGCACAGCTCCAACAGACTTCAGGGGGACGTTAGAAATTGAGAACAGATTCTTGTGTAATGTGTAGAAGCTGATGTGTTCATGTCAAATTACATGTGGCTTTCCTTTCAGCCAAATTACTATGTAAGTTCATTTATTAAGTATGTTAGAAGATTATTATCTCATTATTTTCCTGCTTTTTTCCCCTGCTGAAAGTGTTCTCTCTTTCTCCTTTTTTAAAGCCTAATACTAATACATTCTAAAGGAATGTGCTTTATCGGTACACAATCAGGTCATAATTTTTCCATTTACAATGGTTAATAAAAATTAGTTAACATGTGTCATTTGGTTACTTTTCAGAAATTGGGTGTTTAGGACAGCAGTGCTGTCCTGGGTTCAGCAGTAGCAGTCATTTTTTCTTCTTCTTAGCAGCTGGTGCAGCACTGTGTTTTAGACTTTTGGCCTGGGAATGGAACTGATAACAGGAATGTTTTTAGTTACTGCTCAAATGTTTTGTCTGACCAAGGACTTTCTGAGTCTCATGCTCTACTAGGGAGGAGGGGAAGCTGGGAGGAAGCAGGGACAGGACACCTGACCCAAACTGACCAAAGAGGTATTCCATACCACAGCACGTCATGGCCAGGATGTAACAGAGTTACCCGGAAGGGCTAGTTCTTTGGGGGGTTGGAGGATGTATTGGCCAGTGCTCGGTCAGGCAGGGTGGGGTGAGTTATCTGTTGGTGGCTGGTAAGGGGCTGTATTCTCTTCCCTTGTTATTTCCCTTATCATTATTATTATTGGTGGTAGCAGCAGTGATTTGTGTTATACCTGAGGTACTAAACTGTTCTTATCTCAACCTGTGGGAGTTGCATTCTTCTGATTCTCCTCCCCATCCCTCCAGGAGTAGGGGGAGGGCAAGAAAGAGGGGGTTTGAGTGACTGAATGAGCAGCGTGGCTGGGTTTAAACCACGACAGTGTAAGTCATTGAGGCTGTAAGGACATCACAATGATGAAAAGCTCGTATTTTCATATTTATTCCACAATCCAATATGCTTAAATGTGTCTTTTCAGGTTTGTTCACTCCTATTTGCATTCACTTAATTTTTGCATAGATAAAAGTCTCAGCAGAATGAATAAATACATCATTTGACATCAACATCGTGGAGAAGCTTATTAAGGCAACGTGAAATATGAGTCATGAATTATTTATTTGTGAAAAAATGTTTTTTTGAGTTTCTTACACTACAAGAATAGTAGTGATATGATAATTCCTAAGACCACAAAACACAATTGCCTTCTTTCCAAGCATTAGCTGCCAGATCATCTTCAAAATCCTATTTGGAGTCAGACAGTTTCTTTCCTGAATCTAGCAGAATTTACTCTTCTCTCTACAAAAGCTGTAGAGAAGTCTTCATCAGTGACAGATGACAAAAAGGGTTGGTTCATGTCTATACCCTCACATTGCTGAACACTTGCCAACCACTCTCTCATTTAGGAGACTGGAATCTCCTGCTCAAATATCAGTGTCATGCCTTGTGATAGGCAAAAAATGCCTTTGTGAAATATGTAAGGATACATATTAAATTAATATTTTATAGAAGATTAATGGAGAAGTTAAAATTTGTTATCTTTTATTTCTACAATGGCAAACTTGCTGAGCACAGAAATACTTAATTTTGAAAATCAGCTGATGGAACACGATCTGCAATACATAAGAGACCAATCTGGCCTTTAAAGGAATGATTTAAGTCAAGTGCATTAAGTTTAGCAGACCAGAGAGGAATTGAAATACACTATTCTTGAGAGAATGTACTAACAGAAGAGCAGGGTGTAGGAAATGAGAGAGATTTACTAAGAGAACTGCTTCAGGTACTGGATAACTTCTCATGCTGAAGGTGAACAGGAGTCAGGTAAACTCCAAGTTGTAAATTTGCCAGGTAGATTTCTTTTCAGAAAACACCTAGCTTGAGTGCTGAACAGCTTTATAGATTGTGATGATTCTAGGCTCAGTGTCAATACTTACACACTTTAGGATAACAACAGTTATCACAGTAAATATAACCAGTTAAGGTGAGATCCGATTTTTCATCTTGCCTTCAAAATAGTGGAAGTTGGAATCATGTAAACATGTAGGTTTAGGATTATATCTGCTTGTGACCCTGAAAGCTGGGCAGAAAGATGCTGGACCTGATTGCAGCCTGTCTGTACATAGCATAATGTCTCTGCACATGCATATTCAAAGGATAGGATTCTTCATAGTGACACACAGAGCTTTTCTTTCTCTCAAACTCAGACTCATGCATTTCATTGCTTTACAAATGTCTGGGAATGGTAATTAGCTTCAGAGTCAACATTACAAGACTGAACAGATACATGGAGAAGACAGCCTGAGGCATAGACAGGTGTAGCAATTCTCCTAATTATGGCTTCTGCTCATGGTCTGTAGTTATCACCAAGACAGACAATGCCTTTTACGTCTCAGGTGATAGATGAATATATAATCATCATTTGTATCCAAAGGACCTCAGCATAGTGATCCATGACTGTTGTTCCAGTGATTCACAGTTACTTGACTAGGAATCTCCCAGGTCAATTCAGAAAGTTTCAGCTCAGGAAATGAGCTACCCACTCATTTGTAGGGTATTTCAGTAGTATTCCAAAGTTTCTGCTGCCCCTACAATTATTCAAAACCTCCAAAGTACATTAAAATTAGGATGAAGAATACAGTGACTTTGTCTTAGGCAGTCAGTTACAATTCCTCTGTGCAAAATTATCCATAACTAAGTATGTTGTTTGGGATTTATTTGTATTTTAAATATCAAGTAATTACTATTTGAAGTGTCCCTTTAAAAGCCAAAGTCATTTCTGGTGTAACAGACATTGTCTTCCACCAGTGGACTATTTTCTGAGCTGCAGTCCTAGCTAATGAATGAAAAGATATTTTGAGCTATAAGACCCTATTTCAGAAATATTTCCTCTAGAAAAGCTTTGGTATCATCTGAAAGATGAATACATTCACTTGAAGAAATTTCAGTCTGAATATATCTGAATACAGTTAGTCAAAATGTCTATCAATGTATCCCTTGCTTACCAATTTCAGTCCATCATTTCCTCACTTATTGTTTCTAGCTTAAAGCTCTCTTCACTAGGCTGGCCAACCTGTTGCAAAGAGGGGTTTGCCTCACTTAGTCAGATGGATCCCATATCTTCCCATCAGCTCTTTGGTCATAGGGAAAGCAGATCAGACTCTACATTCCCCTCCCTGCAGGGATTATCCCACTGCTGTCATTAATCACTTCACCTTGTTGCTGATGCACAGTTCAGTTTCAATGAAATTGGATTCTTCCTTGGGCATATTTCCCAGACCCTCATCTTCCACTGGGGCCCTGAATTTATTGCACAGTTTCAAATCTGCAGGTGGAGGAGGAGGAGTTTCATGCTGTTGCCAGGAGTCACAAGCTTCCTGTCTGAAATCCAAATGGAGTCTCCGTTTGGTACCCTAAAAAGCACAGACTCTGCCTGCTTCTCCTTCAGAATACAAAACCTGTCTGAAAGCTTCTTAGCTTTCAGAAACATTTCTTTAACTCCCTGTAGAAATGTAAAAGCATGTAGCTGACTCAGAGGACAGCTGAACCCAAAACATCCCAACTATCCAGATGCCCATTATGAAAATATTATGCTCATATTTACATTTTCTTGTTACCCAAGTTAATCGTGAATTTTCAGATACAGTGAAATAGCTTCAGTAGAGGGATTGGAGGGTGGGTTACAGATAAGGCTGTGCCTGGTCTTGCCTGTCAACTAATTCTCTAAGTCAACTCATGGCTATTATTGAAGCCCACTACAGCATGCTTCTCTATGCTCTTGTGAGGATCCTAGACACATAACACTGTATTTCAGACTCCACACATAATCATGTACCTGATACAAAGCTGTGGAAATGTTCTCCTTTGCAACATTCAAGTACCTGTCTAGATATACCATTTTGGCCTTATCATCAGTGGGGGGCATAAAGCTTATGTTGATATCAGTCTGAGAAGTTTAAATAATGTTTATCAGTTTCTGTCTGACTCTTCTTTGCTACCTTCAGAACTGAAATAGCAGGTGATAGTTAAGGAGAAATAGCTTATTCACAGAGTGTGATCATATCCCAGTAAACACTACCTGCAACCGCAGGATGTAGTAAAATTTGTACTGGCTATATGATAGCCTGATCATCTCAGCACAGTACTGGGGTTATGCTTGTTGCTTTAATAACCTGAAAAGTAACTTACAAGTAATGTTTATTAGTACCAAAATCATAGAAGCATGAAGGAAACAAATACTTTACTTTGATACATAAGAGAAAACAGATTAAAAAAGGAAAACCTAAACACCAACTTAACATTCCTTAGTTTAGACTCAGACTGAAACACAAGTACAGGATCCACAGATTTTACCCATATCTTAGTGTGGCTTTCTTTTTTTTTTTTTTTGAAAAGTTAAGCCTGAAGTGTTCAAAAACTTAAAAGTCATAAAAAAAACATAAAAA
>NDXB01013903.1:0-30130 GCA_002631895.1 Agapornis roseicollis
TTGCTTTCTGGGCTGCAAGCGCACACTGCAGCCAGCTCATGTTCATGTTCTCATCGACCATCACCCCCAAGTCCTTCTCAGCAGGGCTGTTCTGGATCTCCTCTTCGCCCAACCTGTAGCTGTGCCTGGAATAGCTCCCATCCAGGTGTAGGACCTTGCACTTGATGATTTTCTGTGCCAGCATATTTGGATATTAGGAAGAAATTTTGGATATAAGGAAGAAATTCTTTGCTGTGAGGGTGCTGAGGCACTGGAATGGATTGCCCAAGGAAGTTGTGAGTGCTCCATCCCTGGCAGTGTTCAAGGCCAGCTTGGACAAAGCCTTGCATGGCACGGTTTAGTGTGGGGTGTCCCTGCTTATGGCAGGGGGTTGGAACTTGATGATCTTAAGGTCCTTTCCAACCCGAACTATTCTCTGATTCTATGATCTTCCACATTTAATTTAATTTCCTTCAGAATATTGTATGAGGGGAAAAAATAGTGTCCAAAAATCTACACATCAAAGTTTAATACGGAGCAAAGGGTGACACCAGCATTCAGGTGACCAGTATAAATAACCCTTTATAAGGACACTTCACTGTTTTACCTTCCTCTCACCATGACCAATGAGCAGTGATCACATCAAGGCCTTTACCTGCTGTGAGACTTGGCCAGCACAAATATCTTCCTATCATAACCAATATAGCCATCTGCCTCAAGAGAATCAGTTTAGTTGTTGGTATGATTTTCCAGGTAGAAGAAAATCCTTCAGCCTCTTCAGGCTGGAGATCCATTACTTGAAAGAAAATATTTTCCCCAAGTGCCTCATATATTTTCTACAGGAGAAAGAAATAAAAAAGGAAAGAACAGGTAAAAACTGCAAACACTGCAAAGATAAACCTGCAACAATGAAAACAGCTCAGCCACCAAATCTGAGTTCTTTGGTAAATTGGGATCATTCAAGGAAACTGCTGCAATGTAACAAGAATGCAAAAATATTAAACAAGCAAGAAAAACACCCGACTGAAGGCAGTGGGAACAGTGTGAAAAGGAATGTCTGAAAGGTTTCAAAGGTCATAGAGAAAGAAACAGAGCTGCCACATTGCATTCAGATTTTAGAGCTGTTACCAAGAGAGATATGGAAAGAAGTCATGTGGCTTCTATACCTTGTGTCTGGGTAATCATACCCATGGTCAAAAATGAAATTATTACCTCTGTCCTGTTATATAGGTATTATTTTTGGCTTCCCTTTCACATCACCCAATCCAAACTACAGCTAAACCTTCCAGATATTACACTTAGGACATTCTGATTCATCCACAAAGCTGAAGCAAAGCTTCCTCCCCCCTCCTTTTCTTGCTATTATCATCATGTGTCTCACTTTCTGTACTTTCTGTTAACAGCAATCTTATTCCATCATCTGCACTCAGAAAACTATTACAAAGACACTAGGTTTCATAAAGTCAGTGCTTTCTCAAACTTCCTCCACTAACTAAATCACCTTTCTGCATCATATTGCTCACCCCTACTTTTAAAGCCTCTCCAAACTTTACTACAGACACCTACAGGCTGTTGTTTAATGAGCCTTTCCTTCTGCAGCAGCGATGGTTGCAGCAGCATCCACCTCCTCCTCACCACGTTTCTCCTACCTCTCTGCTTTGAGCTCTTCTCATACAAGTACTTGTGCAGGTGCAGAATGAACCAGATGAAACCAAGCAAAAAAAAAAAAATAAATCCAGGTTTGAAATAAGTCTTTTTAAAAAGCAAGTTAATTCAGCACAGATCAGTTGTGCTCAAATAATGCAGCACAGCTCAGGAGGTGGTGCAGAACAAGAATCACCAGCAGCAGCTGCTTAAGTTAGCCCTGGAGCTAAAGAATCACTGAAAATAAGCCTTCTGCAACAGGAAGTTGCTATCAGCTATAAATATCCCATAAAGCAGCTGAATAATTGTTAAACAGGTAACGCTGTACCTTCTCAAAAGCTGCACTTGACACCTGAAAGGAATTTCTTCCAAGGAATCTGTTTCCTTTTCACTGTCTTTCAATCCTCCCCTAGTATTTTTCTTGGCTGCACTATGTAAAAGAAACTCCATAGCGACAGGGTTGGGACAGGCTGTTGTCACCAACCCTTACCTTGCTGATTGCTTCTAACACAGCCTGTGTTTGCTCTCCATCTGTCGAAATCCAGCTGTTGTCTTTCATTTCGAACAGAGAGACTTGAGGCTGGATTTGCCAGGTATTTACAAGGCATTTAGCACAAACAGAGCCAGATCTTTGTCCAAGGCTCAAAATCAAAGGTACTAAAATAGATGAAAACCAGCCTAATCTTCTCTCTCAAGGAACCACAAGTACCATCAGTACTTACATGTGTATGACAGCTACAAGGTGAAGTTCTCCTGTTTCCCCCCCCCCCCCCCCCCTTTTTTAAACCAGGACTTAATTTTGGAAAANATGAAAACCAGCCTAATCTTCTCTCTCAAGGAACCACAAGTACCATCAGTACTTACATGTGTATGACAGCTACAAGGTGAAGTTCTCCTGTTTCCCCCCCCTCCCCCCCAATTTTTTAAAACAGGAATTAACTCTGGAAGCAATTTCATAATGTTATGTATTATGGATGAAGTTCTTACTATATGGATACATAATAGGAAGTAATCCCCCCCAATTTTTTAAAACAGGAATTAACTCTGGAAGAAATTTCATAATGTTATGTATTATGGATGAAGTTCTTACTATATGGATACATAATAGGAAGTAAATAAATATGCAATAATGAAATAGGGATAAAAAATAATCTTATGGGGGATTACTGAACAGATGTAGCAATAGAACAAAGGGGAATGGATTTAAACTTCAACAGGGGAAGTTCTGGTTAGATATAGCGAGGTTCTTCCCTTTGAGGGTGGTGAGGCACTGCCACAGGGTGTCTAAACTAGTG
Organism: Agapornis roseicollis; assembly: GCA_002631895.1. Taxonomy (NCBI): domain Eukaryota; kingdom Metazoa; phylum Chordata; class Aves; order Psittaciformes; family Psittacidae; genus Agapornis; species Agapornis roseicollis. The sequence continues at coordinate 2,919 of NDXB01013903.1, forward strand.
GTAAATGCTCCATAGCTGGCAGTGTTCAAGACCAGGCTGGATGAAGTCTTGGGTGCCATGGTTTAGTGTAAGGTGTCCATGCCCATAGCAGGGGGTTGGAACTGAGTGATATTAAGGTCCTTTGCAACCCAAACCATTCTGTGATTCTATGCTTTTATTTAATTTGTAGTTGTTGCTTATTTGTTAAGGTCAATCCATATATCACTAGAACCGAACTTTGAGCATATAGATAGAATTAAAAGGAAAATGATTATTGAAAGAGACAAATCTATTAGTCCATATAAATTATTTCTTTTCTCCTCAGACACAGAACCTTAATCTGACATTTCCTTCTCTCTGCACTAAAGGGTCTGCATTTTTTAGCTCAATTTTTCCCAACTGCAATCTTTCCTACAGGGGTGGAAAGGCTGGGAAAAAAGCATTTTTCTGCAACTAAAATGTGATTGGTTCAACATGGACCTTCCATGTAATGTTCTTAGAATAAGTAAATTAGTAGGTGATATAAGCCTCTGAGGATTGAAAGCCTACTATGAAAACCTTCATATGCTTTTTAGAGTGATGCTGAATAAAAAGAATGCCAGGTTTAAGGTGATCGTGGTTTAATTCACACCCCAAAACAAACCAGCAAAACCTCAATAAGGGGTGTGAGTTCTATTAAATATATTTGTAATGAACAATTTTCTTCTCCTTACAAAATGAGTGATGTGAAGGAATGATGCAGTACAGTGACTGCCAGTTGACAGCTGGGTACTACAAGCTTTTCAGTTCACACAGGATTTCCTATTATTGAGTGAAGGTGAAAGAGTCACAAACGCAGAGAAGAGAAAAAGCACTCGTAAGAATCCAGGAGCACATGAATTTTAAACAGATGAGAAAAGTACAGCAACGTTGTAGGAGTTGGTGGGAAGCCTGCTACGCTTCGAAAGCTGTTCAAACATCCCCTCTGCTGAGCCTGTAAGAGGACGCTCAGGACACCCATTGACTTCAAAGAAAGCTGCAATCACCATGGATTAGAAAGTGCCTTGATTGCATCCATTTGTCCCAGAAGCAGGACAGCACTTGTCTTGTGAAAGCACACCAGGAAATGCTAAAGAGAATGTATTTGCTTTCCAGACATAAATCTCTGTTCTTGAGCCAAGGGGTAGCAGACAAATACACAGAAGTTATTCAACTTACTTGGTTTTGTCCTAACTCCAGAGGATAAAAACCTAGCTGCCTTTGACAATACAGAAAAATCCATATGCCAAAAAACAAGCAGCATTTCAATATGGGCTTTTCCTATCTCTCTTACATAAAAACGCCTGAAGAACAGAGCTTGATCCTTAAAATATCCATCACTCTTCAACTGTACTTTCTGAACCAGCAGACATATAGAAACACACATGGATACAGACTGTACAGTTCCAGGGAGAAAGAGACATTGTCAGATATTTTACTGAGAATCCTCAGAATTCATTCCAGTGGAAAAGTAACAGCCATATCCATATGGCCAGGTTACTGAGATCTGAGATGCCTTTGGTTCTCCACTAACAAGTTTTGGAAGTGGCCATATCAAAAGAAATATGAAAATTATATAAGAAAAAAAATGTGTTATTGAAACAAATTGGAATTTCAGGCATAAAAGGCTCTGTGCGAGGATGTTCTAAATAATTAAATGTATCTTTTCACTGATGCTACACCCAGAAGGAAACTGATTTCACCTCTAATGGGTCTGAGAAGAATCTGGAGAAGCAACACAGAATGGACTATCCACTCAGAAGAGCAGAACAGACAGAGATACACAGATACTTAACTGCAATAAGTATTTTCCATGCCTTCTAATCCAGGACAAAAAGGTACAAGAACTGTAGGGCTGTGTTTTGAATTGTTTGCAACCTATCCAAGCAATCACCATCACTAACTGCACTGACCAGAGAGGAAAACAATGTACCTAACCTGTTTCTTTTTCAGTCTTCAAAAAACCTTTCCAGTTTGACTACAAGACAACTCTTACTGGAGCTGAAAAATCCCCTAAATTGAGGGGAAAGAGAAAGGGAGAAAAAGAAGAAAGAAAGAGAAGAAAGGGAGAAGAGAAAGAGAAGAAAGGGAGAAGAGAAAGAGAAGAAAGAGAGAAGAGAAAGAGAAGAAAGGAAGAAAAGAAAGAGAAGAAAGGAGAAGAGAAAGAGAAGAAAGGGAGAAGACAAATAGAAGAAAGGGAGAAGAGAAGAAAGGGAGAAAGAGAAAGAAGAAAGGGAGAAGAGAAAGAGAAGAAAGGAGAAGAGAAAGAGAAGAAAGGAGAAGAGAAAGAGAAGAAAGGGAGAAAGAGGAGAAAGAGAAGAAGGGGAGAAAGAGGAGAAAGAGAAGAATGAGAAGAGAAAGAGAAAAAAGGGAGAAGAGAAAGAAGAAAGGGAGAAAGAGGAGACAGAAAATGCATTTCCTTCTTTACCAACATTAAAACACAAAGTAACTTCCTGCATAAATGCATAAAAACCTGCATATTATGCAGGGATTAATTAACAAATGACTAGTAGTAGCAGGCTGAAGGAAATGCAAGGAGTACACAGGTGACAATGAAGTGCTACTTCTTCAAAAAAGCAATTTATTTAATGTCAGAATAATTTTTCCACAGGAAAACTTTGCTTTTCAGACACAGTTTCCATCTTGAGAGTGATTCTTTGATCAATGTATCTGAAAAAACTCACCTCTATGAAGATTAAGAGAACAAAGAAAACCAGATAAACTCAAACATGGCAGCAGGTCATCAGGTAAATAAACTACTACAGGCAGCTCAGTGGGATGCAAACAGTTTTTCTGCTAATGGAAAACAAAGTGGTTTTAAAAAAATAAATAATAAACCAACCAACCAACCAAAGAAAACAACAACAAGGTGAAAGTGTCACCTTCTTTACTTTTTCAAACAAAATAATGGAATCATAGAATCATAGAATCATAGAATGGTTTGGGCTGGAAAGGACCTTAAGATCATCCAGTTCCAACCCCCTGCCATAAGCAGGGACACCTCACACTAAACCATGCCACCCAAGGCTTCATCCAACCTGGCCTTGAACACTGCCAGGGATGCAGCACCCAAACCTCCCTGTGCAACCCATTCCAGTGCCTCAGCACCCTCACAGCAAAGAATTTCTTCCTTAGATCCAATCTAAACCTCCCCTGTTTCAGTTTGAACCCGTTACCCCTTGTCCTGTCACTACAGTCCCTAATGAAGAGCCCCTCCCCAGCATCCCTATAGGCCCCCTTCAGATACTGGAAGCTGCTCTGAGGTCTCCACGCAGCCTTCTCTTCTCCAGCCTGAACAGCCCCAATTTTCCCAGCCTGGCTCCATACAGGAGATGCTCCAGTCCCTGATCATCCTCGTGGCCTCCTCTGGACTTGTTCCAACAGCGCCATGTCCTTTTGATGTTGAGGACACCAGAACTGCACACAATGTTCCAAGTAATCATACATTAAGTATTAATACAAATTGCTAAAAAACCCCACAGAATCCCAGACTGGTTTGTGTTGGAAGGGACCTTAAAGCTCATCCAGTTCCAACCCCTGCCATGGGCAGGGACCCCTTCCACTGGAGCAGCTTGCTCCAAGCCCCTGTGTCCAACCTGGCCTTGANTTGGAAGGGACCTTAAAGCTCATCCAGTTGGAAATCTAGCTGCTCATCCCACTGGTAAGGACACCTTCCACTAGAGCAGGTTGCTCCAAGCTGTCCAACCTGGCCTTGAACGCTGCCAGGGATGGGGCAGCCACAGCTTCTCTGGGACCCTGTGCCAGCGCCTCAGCACTCTCACAGGGAAAAGCTTCTGCCTAAGAGCTCAGCTCAACCTCCCTTCAGGCAGGTTTAAAGCTGTTCCCCCTTGTCCTGTCCATTTAGGCCCTTGTCAAAAGTCCATCTCCAGCTTTCTTGCCTAGCCTTTTTAGGCACTGGAGCTGCTTTAAGGCCTCCCCTTAAGGAGCCTTCTCTTCTCCAGGCTGAACCAGCCCAGGTCTCTCAGCCTCGCTTCAGATCAGAGCTGCTCCAGCCCTTGCAGGGTCAAATCAGACAATGTCAATCCAGGAATTACAAAAGATGAAACTAATCCATGCTCACTGTGGTATGAAACCCAGCACTTCAGCCAGCAGCCGTATCTTAGACATAGAGAGCAGCAAGAGTGAGACTGAACATTAAAAGGATACATCGTGATCTAAAACAAACAGTTGAAATTGGTGACAAGCTTTCTGGAAGGTAAAGCAGAACCTCACATCTTCCCTATAATTGTATAGTATCACAGACTGAACTCCTGGCACCACTTGGAAGAAAGGAGGGGAAAAGTGAAGTGACTATTTGCTAATGATAGAGACATTAAAATAAAAGCAGAAGAGTCCCATATAAACCCCACTACACACAACTGCAGATTTTCTCAAGCTCAATGGCGAGGGGCAAAGATATCAGATGAAAATGCAAAATACGGGGAGTAACATGAGGGAAAAGCAGCCCTACTTCACATGAGAAATTATTGGTTTGAAGTTAGCAACTGATCCTAGAGTCACAGTTGGAAGCCCTCTAAAAACCAGCGGCTCTGCACAGCTTTGTTCAGAAAAAGGAAAAAGAGAGTGGAGAGGAATTCTTGTATATCACTGTATAAATCTATTGCACATCTACATCTTTAATGCCATGTGCCCTTCCACCTCCAAAAAGGCCTGATAGAACTAGATGTATCTATAAAGTCTCCATAATCAGAGGCATTAAATGCTTTCCATATGAAGGGAGTCTAAACACACTTCAATCTTCAATTTTCACTATAAATAACAAAGAAATACAATTAAAGCCACGTGAAGAGAAACAGCACAGAGAGGAACAGAACTCAATACTCCCTGCGATACAAGAACCTAAATGCATCTTAAATACTTCAGTCATTGGTTTTCTAAGTATTAAAAGGCCATACTTCTTCCCTCAGATTTGTGGAACAATTGCAGCAGGATGCTTCAGAGATGAAGGGAAAATTATAAGACAAGTTATGAAACAATACTACAACTGTCCTCAATTAAAAACTATTGTCCAGTTGCTACACTGAGACTCCAAAATTCCATGAACCGCAAGATCTTAGAGGCTAGGATGGAACAACCAGGGGTGAATCCACCCAAATATGTCCTCTTCATTCTGCCATTACAGAAAGAATATGAGATTTTGTTATTAACTTTACCTGTAATCACTGTGTTTAATATTTTCTGAGTTGCAGAAGGCTTTCTACAACATACGCTTGGACTGAGGAAGACTTTGGCATTTCATATTTGTCATCAGATCCACTCTTATTTCTGCTAGAATCCTACACTTCTTCTAACACAAGCTTCTCAATAGTCAAGGACTTTCATTAAGCTTTTGGTGTTCAGTTCAAACTTCTTAGGCATCCAAGTGCTTGTGTTTAGGTTTAGAAGTCAAAGTCCTTTCAAGAGTGTCAATGGAGGCACCTCCAAAAAAATATTCTAAACCTCTTAGGCGGATTTTGCTAGTCATAGAATCAGAATCCCAGACTGGTTTGTGTTGGAAGGGACCTTAAAGATCACCCAGTTCCAACCCCCTGTCACAGACAAGGACACCTTCCACTGGAGCAGCTTGCTCCAAGCCCCTCTGTCCAACCTGGCCTTGAACACTGCCAGGGATGGGGCAGCCACAGCTTCTGTGGGCACCCTGTGCCAGCACCTCAGCACCATCATAGTGAAGAATTACAGTCATAGGAAAGTTGTTTAAATCCAGTTCATCCCGATATTTGCAGATTTACAAATGTGCAAGACAGCATTTCCCAAGTCTAATTAAAACTTTCCTAACATGCACATCTGTTTAAAGCTAAAATATACCAAAAAAACCCCACCAAAACCACAAAACAAAACACAATAATCACAAACTACACGCTCTGCTTCACAAAGCTGGATTTCATTCACAAATATATCAGGTTTTATTCTCAACAGATGACTCACTGCATGTTCGCTCCCTTCAGTCTTCAAACATTTTGTTAATATATGCAGGAAATAGGGCTACAATAGTTTGCTTATGACAAGGGAGGGTGTTTTATAAACTCAGAGCTTGCAAAAGATGAAAGAAGTCTACGTGTACAGAAAAGAATATTTGGGATGCAGTAGAATATTTAGTAACAAAGACATACTTTTATGGGGATTACTCGCAGAGTAACAGAGAAATAATGAGGAATTATTACTACATGAAAGAGAAATTATCCAATCTGGGGGAAATACCAACCAGTTTTCGATAGTGACTGACTGAGATTACCCTTTCATTTATGTTAGAAATGAAGTGAAATAAACAAAGCCACCACAGCTTACTTTTAGCCTGAATTTTATAACAATACACTACTCTTGGCCAAAATGTAATGGAGAAGGTGAGACTGCTGAAAACAGTAAAACCCAGAATTCACTCTCAGTCTTTCATCCCAGTCTATTTTATGTTACTTGATAGGAAGCCACCTTAAAAAATAGGAATGTCACAAATCTTAGTTTTATTGCCCTTTTCATAGAAAGTTGTTCAAAAGCTCATGTTTCATGTCTTCTAACTCAACACTTCTTTAATGTTAGCTTTTTAAACATACAGGTATTTTAAAATGCCTTTCTTGTTGTGTTTCCCAGTTGCACATAATAGCATCTAACCCCTCTCTTTCATAAGTCAAAATTCCTTCTCTTCATTTTTACTTCTTAATGCAAGCCAGAAAAATGCCTCAATTACTTTTGAACTCCCTGGTCTGTACATAGCAGCAATCTCTGATTTCAAATGAAACAAAGGAAATGCAGGCAGTTGTAAGAAACAAGGCACTTCTCGCAGTAACAGAGGAAACATAGACACGGTTCTCTGCTTTTCTCAAAAGCACTCAGACAAAGACCTATAATTTTACCTCTTACGAAGAAGAAAGAAAGTCTAGAATTCCCTTAAATGAAGCCACAGGCTTGTATTATCAGTCGTAACTATTACTCCAACCTAACCAATTCCAACATCCACAGACCTTCTCTTTAGATACTGTTACTAAAAGCAGTAAGGCTATTTTTCAAACTGAAATATTAATCAACTCTAACAGTAGCAGATAAGAGAGAGCAAATTAAGAATACTTAAAATTAACAATATACTTAGGTAGGTCCTATGGTCCTGTGGTAAGCAATGAGACTACTCTTCTTCTTCACAAGTATTCCAGGAACTGAAAGTTTTCTTCTTCTGGCTCACAGAGTTGGCAAAAACAACTTGCAAATGGGAGCATGGAATTAGTATGGTAAAATTCAAGCTTTTCCTGTAAGTAACCCCCACCATATTTTCTGGAAGGCTGATTTTCTCGAGCTGCCTGGAATAGAATGGGAGACAGATTCCTGCTGACTCTTCTCCACCTCTTACTAAATGAATTTATTATCTTATACCAATGTCCACTGGTGTAAGATCTGTTTTCCCACAAGATCTGTGTTACTACACCTCAAAAGCAGTCTCAGGTAAGGCAAGACACGGTAGCTCAGCTCCAAGACAGAACACCTGACATTTATGACTACTTTAGGTTCTAATAGCCTGAACCACTTACCTGGTCTCCACAGCCCACAGGTTATCATGATTTTAACAGATTCTAGTAGTAAACCAAACCAGATAAAAATCTCTTTAAAAACTGGTTTTCTATACTTCATCCTCTTTGCTTAAAAGAAAATGACTGGTTTTTTTTTCAGGTAACTTCTCTTTAAAACTCATCACAAGGGCTTGAAATGTCCAGTGAGATTATTCTCTCTGTACATTTCCCCCCACCATTTACCACTATATTACCATGGAAAAGGTTAGCTCTTGGGGTAGTTGTGCCTGCTTGATCTCTAGATTCAAACTGTTCAACAGTGCTTAATGCAGGTAAGTCTCAGAAAACTGGTCACTTGAGCTATAGATTCCCAAGTAATAAAAAGCTGGTCACAAAGGGCTCTCCTTTTCTTTGCCTCCAACATAGCCCAGTCTTTGAGACAGGTGCCACACAACTCTTGCTGAAGAAAGGGACCTGCTGTGCAGTGGGAAAAACCTCATTTTGGGGCCTTAAAATCTGTTCAAACCAATTAATCATTATAAAAATACATGTAAATTATTTAGCTGTTTCTTGTTTGTCACCTCTGGGATTTAAATGGAAATAGCAGAAACAGGGGTTCTTTAATCATCACAAAATGTTTATGAAACTCCATGGAAATAATTCACAGTGCTGGACTGTGCCAGCAAAGCTGTTGGGAAAGCAACAACAAAGCAGACAGTGATTTAATTTCAAACACACCTCAGTGAACTGTAGGGGGTTGCTACTAGAAAAAAAGGAGAGCTATCACTGCTGACAAGACTGCTCCAGCCTCCCCCTAATCCAAGGCAGTGATTTGGGCAGAAGGGCTATAAAAGCCAGGAGTCATGGATAAAGAGCAACATTCTTTCTAGAGGATAGGGAGCTGTTGCTTAGAAACTTTACAGGCAGATCCTGCTGGCGTATCTGAAAAAAAGAAATGGGTCATTCTTGGCTCTAGGTGGGAGAGCTCTTCAGTGATATAAAATCCTCCACATCTTCTCTTTATGTTCACTGTCAATAATTAACAATGCTTTGGGAAAGCTGCTTGGATGCTCTTTTTGCCAATGCCAGCACATTCCCAATGGCAGAATTTCCAATCTTGAAGCAATCTGGTTGCTAAACAGCATGGATTCACATCACAGTTCACGCAGGGGGCTGAGCCCAGGCTCTAGGCATAGACTGGACCGTCTTAGGAGAGGACTGGCATCAAAAGTGAAATCAAAAGAGCAGGAGCAAAAATGCAGTCAATCACCTCATGCATCTCTCAATTGTTGTCGAGGATAAAAAAATACAAAAATTAAGAAAAGAACATGCCACTAGATCAAGAAAAAAGACCCCTTAGTTCTACTTTTAAAATGTATGATGAAACCGGGCCTGCTAAAAATGAAAGGGGAAAGGCCATAACACTTCTTTGAAGCCATGAGGGAACAAAGTTTGCCTTGAAGAACAGAAGGCGAGGTTTGAGTCGTACCATTTTATCAAGGGAAATGGTGCAAAGAGCTCCTAAGTGTCTAAAACAAAGTTGCAAACATATTGAGGGCTCACTGTGCAAAGAAAACAAATTAGTTCAGAGAAGATGGGAAAGAAAAATTATATCAATCCAGAGCCAGTTTTCTCCCCTGCATAAATAATCCACACTTGAACAGTTTTTCCTCATATAAATAACTACATTTGTAAGAAGCCTCAAGTAAGAAGGCTCTTATATCATTATTCACTTAAAAACCACTCCAAAAATTCAGACAAATCACTGCTTTCTAACTAAAAGAAAATAAAATGCACAGCTTGTGGTAATAAACATCTCATAGTCATCATTCCAGAGAAAGCATTTTTTTTTCCTCTTCACTTAAGAAATAGATACAGCACAGGCTTGGTTTCTTATATTAAGCAGATCACATCAAATTGATACAAGGAGATTAAGTACTACCACATGGCACCTAAGGTAGTGAAGGCCCAGGTGCAAGAGTGATAACCCCGAAAAACAAAGCTGGTGTTGTAGAACAAGTGCCTCTGGTTTAAACTTCAGGGGCAGATCTCAAATGCAGCTATCAAAGCACACATTCTCTATAGTGTCAACATAAGGTCACCATATCATTCTTTATGCAGGAAAAATAAGGATCGTGACAGCATGCGTAATTTAATCATTGCTGCTTAATTCCACGGAGAAACCCGACGCTGTGTTCTGATGCTATGAGCGACAAAAAAGCTCTCTTAAGATAACTTCTGGCAGCTGTAGGTGGAGGTAACATATAAGATACATGTTTGGGTTTTAAGGGTTATCACAATGAAACACAAGTTCAAAGTCTGTGAAAAGTGTTTAACTCCCTCATTCAATGCATGGCTGCCCACAGAAGCAAGGCGGCTCATGGGATAACATCTTACTCTCCCATGCCAGAAATAAAGATAAAAACAACAAAAAAGACCCTTAAGAACTACAACTGTTATTATCCACAAATTAATCTAGAAATATGCTTTGGATAAAAATAATCACACAGAGAATGTTAATTATTTACAAACGTGAAGATAACGTGGCCCTTTTCCCAAAGGTTCATAAATCCACTCGGGAGACTTGTGAAGCATGGAGGAGAGGCCAACCTGATTCTTATTCTTGCCTTTCTGGGCTTATCTACATGGGAAAGAGAACTATTTTCTATTTAGCCCTCTGTCAGGGTTTTTCAGTTTTAAAATAGCTGTTAATGAAATCACAAGGCTTCACCACAAAAAGCACTGCCAAAAATAGCAACAGGACAGCAAATATTGGACTGTAGCAACTCTTAGCAAGCGTAGAGCAAAAAAGCATCTCCTTACATTCAGCTCTCTTGAAATAAAACCCAAGGAATAACAGATTACATTTTACTGAGGCCTCAGTGATAAGCGTTTGCTAACAGTTTTCCCAGAAATACAGCTCTTAAAAACTATTTTTTCCTTTGGCTTAAGAACATAGCTGAGTATAAAATACTTCAGCAGTGGAACCGTTCATTATGTTCACACATAAGATACCTGGAAATCACCCAAACCATACATAATTTATGATAATAAAAATAAGGTTGGCTGGTTTTTGTCTCTGCCACAGTATTCTGCAAAACACAATTAAGCACATTCAAATGTTTTTAACTTTAAAAATATTGCCAACACATAATTTTGATTAAAACATTTAGACATCTTCTTCTTGGACTGAAGCTTTAGGAATGACAATAGACAACTACTTTCGTCAACAGAAGTAGAATGTGGTGGGCTTTTTGTTTTGTACTTTCAAATGAGAAGATAAATATGACTAAAAACACAGCATTCTTCAACAGCAACTAAACATGTGCAAGGCCTGCACGTGGCAGTACCACTATTGTGACAGAAGACATCTTCAGTGATTACAAGTCTTCCTCGAGTTCATCTAGTTTATTTAGTGGGATCCAAAATTGAAAATGCAATAGCTGTTCTTCAGAGGCAAAGATTTCCTTGGAGAAATAAATGAAACACTTCTAACCTACTGACTATGACCACCACCCTTGAAATGACAGGACAAGGGGAATGGCTTTAACCTGCCAGAGGGAAGACTGAGCTGGGCTCTTAGACAGTTCTTCCCTGTGTGGGTGCTGAGGAGCTGGCCCAGGGTGATGGCCCAGAGAAGCTGTGGCTGCCCCATCCCTGGCAGTGTTCAAGGCCAGGTTGGACACAGGGGCTTGGAGCAAGCTGCTCTAATGAAAGGTGCCCCTGCCCATGGTGAGGGGTTGGAGATGGATGAGATTTAAGGTCCCTTGCAACACAAACCAGTCCATGATTCTATGATATATCTTGCATCTCATCTTGTAATAGTATCCATGGTACTCTCTTTACTTAGAAATATGGGCCCATAAGAAATCTTATATTTTTCATAAAGGATATTCTGCATATAAGATACAAACATCTAAAACATACTTTTAAGACAATCTTCATAATTCTCCCTATTTCCACTTACATAAAGGATCTCTAAAAAGTCAGTACTCTCACCAAACTTCAGAATTATTTAATGTACCTTGCCACATTAAAGACTAATCATGAGTTGTGGTTCCTATAACTAACTGAAGAGCAAGTTTAGTACTATAAAGTCTGTACAACAGTGTGCTATGAGTTTGGGTGTAGGTAATTAATTCACAGAATTACAGAATCTATCTGTAATGTTTTATTCAACTGGCCCAAACGATAGAATGAGTTTCTCACTTCAGGAGAAAATCTCTATAAAGTAAAGCAGATAAGCATTTGAATTTCCCAGAGATTTAAGCAACATATTATGTATCATTGTAATACCACACTGGTCTGTCTCCTGCCACACTTAGAGACACAGCCCACAGCCAAAGGCAAAGCTAGGTCCAGAAGTGTTGGGTAAGAGCTGTGCAACATTGATGATAAATCTGCCATTAATTTTAAGGGATCAAGGATTTAATCTTGCAGAATCTGAATAACCAACCCAGTCCCTTAGCTATAACACCCAGAAACCCATCTGTCATGCTAGAAGATGCCTCTGGTAAAATAAATCTTTCTATTTGGTCACTGTGATGTCTTTCTCATGTTTTACACATTTCTTGAGGTTGCAGACAATTTCAGAATCGAGGCACTTAATTAATAGCTCGGATTTGAGGCACTTAATTTACTGCAGAAGGGCTATTATGTGAACACCAGAGCCAAGATCCAACATGAGTGTTCTTTTTTTATCTCTGATGCATAAAGGAAGCTCATCTACTCAAGACACAGTAGTGCTTTTTCTATTATTTACATAATTTCCTCTTATTTAAAGGAACTCTAAGTACTCGAAGCTATTAAAAGTCTTCCTGCAACTCACCTTTCCCACTGCACTGTACTTTGCCTCTGTTTCCGACGCGCAAGCTGCAATAGCCAACAGGCAACCTCAGTTCTAAGCCCTGTTAGATATTTCATATTAAAGCTAGGTGGAATTCATTACAAATGCATTTTTTAAAGAGTGATTTCAAAATTCTTTCCTCATTTACATGATCTTGGTTTCACCCCGATGAGAAAACCTTCTTAATCAAGAACAGCAGCATCCAACAGAAACATCCAAACCAGCATAGCCAAGGGCTGAGTGGGCAAGGTCACTCCAAATCATGGAGATCCAGGTAAAAGCTGCCCAGGGCAGGCCACTAATTTCAAGAACACTTGAAGTGTTTAACATCCAATACCTTGTTTATTTGTGGATTGTGGCTTTCAGTCTTTTCTTAGAAGCTGTTCCTTTTGTGTAACTAAATACAAATTGTTCTGATCTGCCCATACATTAATCATTACAGAGAACATCTCTCACTCTGTTTCAAGAAATACTGTATTCATAGAATCATTGAATGGTTTGGGTTGGAAGGGACCTTAAAGCTCATCCAGCTCCAACTCCTGACACAGGCAGGGACCCCTTCCACTGGAGCAGCTTGCTCCAAGCCCCTGTGTCCAACCTGGCCTTCAACACTGCCAGGGATGGGGCAGCCACAGCTTCTCTGGGCCATCACCCTGGGCCAGCGCCTCAGCACCCTCCCAGGGAAGAGCTTCTGCCTCAGAGCTCAGCTCAGACTCCCCTCTTTGGGCAGGTTCAAGCCATTCCCCTTGGCCTGGCCCTACAGGCCCTTGTCCCAAGCCCCTCTCCAGATTCCCTGCAGCCCCTTTAGGCACTGGAACTGCTCTAAGGTGTCCCTAGATCATCCTCTTCTCCAGGCTGAACAACCCCAACTCTCAACCTGTCTTCATAGCAAAGGTATTGTTGTTGATTATCTCCCAAGGGTTGCTCAGGAAACGCTTTAGCCACCACAGGCTCTTACATCTGCAACATCCTTGTGTACTATAAATCTTTCTTTGACATCAATCATAGAATCATAGAATAGTTCAGGTTGGAAAAGACCTTAAGATCATCCAGTTCCAACCCCCCTGCCATAACCAGGGACACCTCACACTAAACCATGCCACACAAGGCTTTATCAACCTGGCCTTGAACACTGCCAGGGATGCAGCACTCACAACTTCCCTGGCCAACCCATTCCAGTATCTCACCACCCTCACAGGAAAGAATTTCCTCCTTATACCCAAGCTAAACCTCCCCTGTTTCAGTTTGAACCCGTTACCCCTTGTCCTGTCACTACAGTCCCTAATGAAGAACCCCTCCCCAGCATCCCTATAGGCCCCCTTCAGATACTGGAAGCTGCTCTGAGGTCTCCACGCAGCCTTCTCTTCCCCAGCATGAACAGTCCCAACTTTCCCAGCCTGTCTTCGTATGGGAGATGCTCCAGTCCCCTGATCATACTTGTGGCCTCCTTTGGACTTGTTCCAACAGCTCCATGTCCTTTCGATGTTGAGGACATCAGAACTGCACACAATGCTCCCTCCAAGTGAGGTCTCAAAAGAGCAAAGTAGAGGGGCAGGATCACCTCCTTTGACCTGCTGGGTATGCTCCTGTTGATGCAGCCCAGGATATGGTTGCTTTCTGGGCTGCAAGTGCACACTGCAGCCGGCTCATGTTCATTTTCCCAGCAACTGAATGGACCTCACGCTGTCTCCGACACTTTTATGGAGTAGAGAGGGCTAAAAGAAGAGATTCCAATCTTTACATCATTAAGGAAAACTGTTTAAAAAATAAATAAATAAATAAATAGTCAACTCCAGTGCTTCCCCTTCCTCCTGACTGATCTTTTTCTGGAAAATCAGCCAAGAAGCTGCTCTTGGACTATGTAATCTTTTTTTGTTTGTCTCTTTTGGCTGCCTGTCAGCACCCAGCAGAAATAAACTCATTACGCTGACAGGAGACCTGAACACACTCATGTTGTCAGTGCATCTCAGCATCATTCTTGTGAACCCAAAAGTCATAAAGCAATTAAAATAAAGATAAGCTGGCTTCACCCTTCAGATGCAACCAAGTTTGGAAGGATCTGTCCAACCAAGGTGAGACTGTCAAGCATCTGAGTTAAAGGGTTTCTCTGATCACATTAAGGAAATCTTAAATAAATATAATAAAAAATAATAATAAAGTGCTATATCTTACCCTGACAACCAAAGGTAAATATTGATCATAGACATCCAATATAATTTCTGATTCTTGGTCTGAATTTGTAAGCAAAAGTCCTGTTGGTAGTAAATACAGAATTATCACAAGGCAAGGCAAAATGTATGTGTTAGGCTGTAAAAAACACTGTGGAAACGTACTTAAGTTATTTAAAAGATAAGGAAAACATGCAGAGGACTAATAAAGTCCATATAAGGTTTAAGCATAAGTAGAAGACAACCCTGCTCATGACTCATATCCCAGATGCTCTTTAGCACCTAGGAAGCACCTGTACAGTTCCATTGCCCTGCCTTGCACTGACCCAGTATTCCCTGGGCTCAGGCCTTAATGCAAGGGTTTGAATTGGAGTGTACAAGAAAACACTTTTTTCAAGGATGAGAGTCATCCAAAAACTTCTTAGTGTTAAAGTACCCAGGGATTCAGTACGGCTGCGTTAGCCGTGCACTGAATTCTCCCTAAGCTCTGCAAGTAAAATCAAACCTTAAGATAGCAACAGTTTTAAATGTTCCTGATCTTGCCAGATATCAGATGTGACCCAGAAACACTATTTAGCAAGTCCAAAAGTCCAAAACATTTTGTCAGCTGAATGAAATCAGCCTGCATTCTAGGGAAAGCATGGGCAAGTGACAGCTTTCATACTGCTGAGGCTTCTGACTACTGTTCCTAGCCTACTGGAGTATTTGTTTGATTCTATTTATTCCTATTCTATCCTTACACAGCCTCATCCTCCATTCATGGACTTCCTGACAATTCATTTTTCTTAGAAGTATTTCTGCGTAGCATCTAAGCACTGGGAATGTAGATTACAGAGATAATAGATATGTTTAAAATTAGACTAAGCAGCTGTAATTCTGCATTTGCATTTCTGGCTTGATTATAGTACACACTCAAGACTATTTGTCTAAGAACTAGAAATGAGCTCACGCACTGCAATAAAAGTACATGAGTCTCTCTTACCTTGACCCCAACCAAAACCATTGATGGGTAACAAATGGCAATTGTTTCTTTCTAACTGGTAACAAATGGCAGTGGTTTCTTTGCAATTCTGTGACTTCGTTTTAAAGATTCGCCTGTGGATTTTCATTGCAAGAATTAAATTAACAGAATTCCCTGTATGTTACAAATAGAACTGTTCTCCTACTTACTCTGGATTCTTCTCACTGCAGATTGTAGCTGTTCTCTATTTCATACCTTTCCTTGAAAGGCTGAACAGTCTTTTATCTAAGAAGTCAACATATGTAACCATCAGGTAACCATTTAGAATGTGTTCTGATAAATCCTCTTATCAAAATCAAGCACATAAGGCAATTTATTTTACTCAAATATTCTAACACAATTAAAAAAAAGAAATCAATCCTGTTCTATTTTGGTAAAAACTGAAATAATGATTTTCATCATATTTTTTTTTGCAGAGATACAGGAATGAAAAGAAAGTAATTGGGTTCTGTATTCAAATGTGCTCAATAAATATGGTGGCACAATGTTAAAGCAACTGCAGTTTTTGCTTCTAAGAGTTTTATCATGAGATCAAGTCATCTCAATAGGAAACATGTATTATGCCTCTTCTATCTAAAAAAATAAGCAGATGTTGTATCACACAACAAATGTCCCCTCCATGCATTAGCCCCATCTTGCTTACAGAGGCAATATTGCATCAGGGGGACATGTAATGGTACTGATATGAACACCCCTCAAGAATTAACCATGGGGAACTTATCACATCATATTTTATATCCGAGAGACCATTAAATAAGCATTCAAGAAAGACAATATTTAATCACGAAGGACATCACACCTCTTCTCTATTTATTTACATCCATTCATTTATTTAGTGCTATTTACTCACAGAAATCTCTCCAGCAACTCTAAATTTGGAGAAGAACTTTAAAGAGGATCTTTTCCTACATCAAGAAGCAAACAACAAAATGTTTTTTCCAGAGACAGCAAAAGAGCAAAAATTATCTCATCAGATAAATATGTCTGCCTCCGATTATTGCAGCAACTTAGGACTGCAAATAATTTTTATGCCTCTTTTCGAGAGCTTTTATTCATGTTTGTTAATGTGGTTCCTCTGGAAAGGACAGAACTATTGCTACGAGAATTATGATGCTACAATAGAAATAAAATCAGTGCTTGCTAAAATTTTGTAGCCATATTTTTACTCTATAGTATTTATAATTTCATAACTTTTCAAAGTTAAATCTTTAAGAAGAGGTTTTTCAGGGTTTCTTTTTGCTGTTGAAAAGATTTAGAGAACTGATAAAAGTGCTTCTCAGCTCCACACAGGATGGCCACAGTTTTTCTACTTAAAATATAAGGAATAAAGTATTTCCAATAGATCCACTTGTTATAAGTGAAACTTAGAGAACGGAGAGATTTAGCTGCCCCTGCTGTGCTTGACTGTTCTTAATGGAGACTTTCCATGAAGATAGATTATTGAGTATAAAGGAGTGGGGTTTGTTAGTAAATAATAGAGCATTAAAAATTAAGTTTATTACTTGTAGCAAAGAGCAAACTTATTAATCCATTTACAAGAAGCTTTAAGTAATTTAAAAGCTTAAGCCCCACTTGCAGAGGTCACCCAGGCAATGTGAGCCTAACTTGTCCAAAGCCATTTCCACTTTCTGCTTATAAAAGTATATGCAGAGCTTAAGTTCCATTTACATGTCTTCTGTTCTACTTGCCTACTTTAAGCATAATGTACCGTATACTTCTAGTTAAAATATGAAGCTTCAGAGAAAAGGACAAGTACATAAGAGAAAGAAATGTCACATACTAATTATTGTAACACCAGTGACAACAACAGATTGGAATAGCCATGAAAACAGCCTTGAAATACTCTGAATGCAAAGAGTCTTTTGTATAACTGCAAAATCCACTATTCTTTCCTACCACTCAGATGAAAACACTGTGAGATGTTCTTACTGTTACAGGATTCAGCGTCACTTAAGTGAGTAATTCTTATTACTTAAGAAGCCTGAAAACTTGGGCAGTCTCTGCAGCGGTGTTGAAAATGTTTCTCTCCTATTTTCAGTACCAGAATACTAATGCAAGCAGTGATGTGACTGAAAAGCATAGCTAGCCAAAAGTATTCCAAAGAGAAAAAACATCCAACACCTTCCTGTCAGAAAATGCAAATTCAGCAGAATTAAAGTACTTCAAAGAAAGGTGTGTTTTCTCAACACAACTGATGAAAAACTATTGAAAAGCTTTCCTCCTGAGCCCTATAAAACCAAAAGTCTTTGTCTCATCAAGGACATGACATTTGAAGCACAATCTGGAGAGATGAGGGGTTGGTGGGATGCAGAGATATTCCAACTTGGGAAAACAGGTTTTATTTTGCTGGAAATTTTAAACTTCACCAGCTTGTTCCAATCCAAAGGAAAACATGCTTCCAAGATGGAAGTCCTGATGTTCAACCAACTTCACTGGTAATGCTTTTAACAAGAGATCACAAGTGATGCTCACAATTTAATTTTCTAGAGCAGCTGATTTAGGGTTATGTAAATGACTTCCACCTATCTTACTGTTTGAACACTTCCAAGAATCCCATCGTGAATACAACCATTTTTTGGAACCAGATGCCATAGTACTCTCTCAATAACCCATATATGATGTTGAGGAAACCATTTAGAAAACTGAGAGGTAGAGCTTTCATCCAGAAACCTGAGACAAAATCCATTTACATCCATAGAGTGATGAGCCTCCGCAATTGAAAACTCAATACAAGAATGTTATCACTCTTCAAGATACATACAGATGTATTATGAATGCCCAAAAGACAATAGGAAGCTGGAATATAAGAATAACTTAGTTATTAATCACTTCTTTTCAAATGCCAAAGCCTGGTTTCTGTTCTTTGCTGCCGTGTCTTCGCCTCATTTGTTATAGTAGTCTTAAATACTTTTGTCCTTTTAGTTTCCAAAAATGCTTAAGGCACACTAGACTTTGATCACAGCCAGGTTCGCAATGTTGTTGATACAGCTGGAGGATCTTACCCATCACTAAGGGAGCTCCAGAGGAACTAGAATCTCAGCCACTTCTGCTTCCTGCTGGAGCCTGCTGTGTTGGAAGCCATGCCTTGGGAAAGTTCTCACTGGTCAACTGATACACTTTACTGTTTATCTAATTCCTCAAGAAAGTTTATCCTCACAAATGTTATGTTTATACAAAATAAACACGTTTATTTTAATCATGTATCAACTTTTAGCTCAGCTGCTGAAATACAACTGTCGTTTGGTCACTTTTACCATCACACACACACCCCATTCTGTTCTTCTTATATCTTCCATCTTATCTCAATAATTACCTTTCATGGAACAATTTCAACAGACCTGAGTCACAAAAACTCCAGTTATGAGCTGAGTGTGCTACTTAAACTACTATCAGGTTAATGCTGTTACTCTTTAATTCTGTATCCCTGCCCTTCCTCCTTCTAACTACATATTGTATTATTTATATCTATATACTTGCCCTTCATAATCCCACTACCATTTGGTATTATACCTAAAACCAAAGTATGTGCTATGCTGTGTACTGCCTGTGAACATGCCTGGAGAGCATAAATAGAGTTTAGTTTTCTTTAGCCAACCCTTGAAACATGCTATATTAAAAGCAAAAGCCTCCTCTGCTCTGAAATGTAATAAATTGTATGGTTCTGTCACTGTACACAAGGAACAGATCTCACAGTGGTGTGTTCAGAGAGCATGTAATACCTAGAAGGCATTGTCATAACTACTACAATTTGGTAACAGAATGGATTTCAATAAATACTGCTATTAGAAGTAAAAAGCCATACATAACAAAAAGAAAAGTATTAAAGGGTAACAAATTCCACACTTACTGAAACAGTAAGAGTAAAAAATTGATAGGAGGGGATGATGGTATTTCTTGGCAACAAGAAAGAAAGAAAATAAACAGGGATTTATAGGAATAAAAGAAATCACAGCCCTCACACAGGTGGGCTACTAAACAGGGACTTGGATCTACACCAACATTCCAAAAGGGCAGATACAGTCAATAAGTAATTCAGCATTTGTAAAGAAGTGGGATGATTTGCTGGTATCTCACAAGAATGATTAATTACTTCTTCAGTCCCTTACAACATTAAAACAACATTACGTTGCATTAAACATTCATGGTCAAAAGGACCAAAGGTGATACCAGAGGGTTCTCACAGAAGCATCCAAGGGGATTTCTATCCCACCACCGTGAATTTCCCAGGGAAATTTCAGAAGTCTGAATGAACCCTCATGTTACAACTGCACTAAAAGAGTATTGAATCAATGTTTACAGCCATTGGAAGGTTGTAAGGATGGCAGTCCTGAGCAGAACAACAATATAAGAAAAAATATATGCAATTCAACAGATGCATCAGAGCTATGTAAAAAATAACAGGAAGAAAAATCAATGAACATTGATCTTAGAAGAATGTGGGTTTACTCTTTGATACAAACGCTATTTCCAATGGGTAAAAATATTACTATGGATGTGTAAACTTCCATGGCACTTGATGTGGTGCTCGGTAACAGCCTGATGACCAAATAGCACCAGTTAAGCAGGTAAAGAACTGGTTAAATGACATCTCAAAATGAAAAAGAGAAAAGCAGCTTTAGAGAAGAACACATCACAACATAACACAGATTAACACAGAGTTCTCCAGAAGTGGAGCCACTATCACAAAACAGCTTTCCCATCATTTGTAAGTCTACATGATCAATTGTGACAAAATTTGCACAAGGTATAAATGGACAGAATGCTACATAGGAAAGATAAATCATTTACAAAAAGTGACCCGGTTGGTGTCTTCAACCTATGCTAGGAAAGGAGGCATGCTTTAAAAGAGCCATGTACAAACTCATAAAGCTACAACCAAGAACCACATGCTAGACTACGGAATGATAAACTCCCATGGAAAGAAATGGGGTTTGCCTCAGTGAGCATATCCAGTGAAACTGAGATCAAAACACAGTGCTGCAGGGGGAGGTTTTATATGGCAATGCCATGTAGAACCAACAGAGTAACACTACAGGGGTAATATTTAAACCAGGCTGTACTCAGCTCACATTTTCACAGAAACACGGAAAAAGTGGATTCGGGGGGGGGAAAAAAAACCAGCACAGAAATGGAGTTGTGAGCAAAATGCATGCAGTGACAAATATAAAGAATTTTAGTTCCCCCTTTCTTTTTTTCCAAATAGAAAAAAGAAAGAGGATACCGAGTTACAGCAGATAAATACCTCCGTGGTAAGAAAATACTTTGAGTTCTTCAGCATAGTGGAGGAAAGCACACCATTAGCCAGTGACTGGAAGCTGAGGCCAAAGAACTTAATAAACCACAGATTCTCTACCTCTTACTGTCTTCCGATCAAAATTCCAATTTTTCTGGAAAATACATTTCAGCCAAATGCAAGTTCCTGCACTCAAAAGTAATTGAATAAAATCCAACTGGCTCTAACAGTCAAAGGGTCAGAGCAGCAGATCTAATTGCTTCCTTTGGCTTTAAAGTCTCAGGCTATGAATACTCTTGGTTTCCAGTGTTCAAAGGCATTTTGGTAGCACCGTACATGCTCAACATTAATATTAAAAGAAATCTTCATAAATTAGGGTTGCATTTCCTTTTAAGGGCTCAAGTGACACTGGAGCTTTCCCGTTGAGGCTTTTGTCATCAGCAGAGCCCATTAATGGAATTACAGCCATCTCATACACAGCTGAGGTGGTACAGCTGTAAACAATAATTTACACAATCGAGTGCAGAAGTTCATCCTTCACATCCACACTTTTTCTCCTCTAGAAAGAATTCTCTTTGACCTGGAGTATAAAAAGCCTGGCACAATACATGAAATCAATCATAGATGCTGTAGGTAAAAGGGAAAACCAGCAGCATTGTAGTAGCCACAAAGCCAGCGAAAGCTGTTGTTCGCATCAGCAACATCGTTTGAGACTACCCCTATGGATGCTACTTATTTACTTCAAACTCCCAAGCACACGGCATTCCCTGCAATCTTGACAAGTGAACAGAATCAACATTTAGTACAGAATACATGCCAAAATAATGCATAACATGTGTTTTGGTATTATTCAGGCTGATAGAGTTTTGCTGTAGTATTGGCTGCTGTGGTATCAATAGATTTCTAAAATAACAGGGGTTTTGGAGCGTATCTATCCCGATAAAGTATAAACAAACTTCTAATTCAGCAGAAGGAAGCTTAAAGAGGCTGACAGCATCTGAAGCATGCTAACAATCCAATAAACGCTCTGCCACTACACAACCGATGAAGGGAGAAACACAGCCACCAACTGATCATTTCAAGTGACAGAGCATCACCTTAGAAAGGAAACAGGCACTGCACACAACCGGTGAGACGAGAGGGAGTGCGCTCACCCTTCCAACCTACGGAGAAGCAGGTGCATGCCATCTATTCCTCACATTAAACCCTGTCATAAAGATGGAAAAGTTACTTTCCCAAACTGAAGGCACATGGGTGCTCCCCATAGCACTCACAACACCAACTCCCAATGGGCAAGGCAGCCGGGGAAGTCTTGCAGCAGTGACTTCGCTCCCCACCACCACATCTAAGCAAAACTTCCACTCCAGACATCACACAATGAGACCCTTCGGCCGCCACCTCTCAGCCAACATCTATGCAGCTTTTCAGCATCCGCAGGGAAAAGATAAAGCCATGTTTTAAACTTTAGCTCTTTGCCACCGGAGCAAATCCTTGGCTGGGAGCTGGCACGTTTTGAGTGGGATATGGTGAGGGCGGTTAAGAGGTCCCAGCCCCCGCAAGAGGCCTAAAGGGAGGGGATGGAGGAAGCTGCTTTCTCCGGCACCCCCTCCCCACCGCAGAGCCCCGCGCCCCTTCCCTGCCGTTAAGCAATCAGAGCAGCAGCAGCCACTGTAAATTACAGAGACACACAGTGGATGGAGAAAAGGGAGGAAGAAACCTCTGATGCCTGAAGAAAGGAGAATCATGTAAAACAATCAAAAAAGGACTTAACACAGCGCTAGGTTTCACCTCGAAGTGATGCTAGACAAATAGGTGAATAAGTGAAACACCACACCTCTGACCCTTTCTTTTCTTCCCTACATCTAATCCCCCTCTTCCCATAATACACACACCACAAAATGACCATTAATTCAAATCCATTCTTTAAAGGAGGAGGATTATCTCTGTGACAGACTCTGCAAGAATGAAAATTGCGTTTAAAGAAAAGAAAAGGATGGGGGGAAGAAAAGGCAGCATGATCGTTATTTCTGGTGGGTGCGAAATATGTGCACGGGGAGAAGGAGTCTGGGGGATGGGGCGGAGTGGAGAAAGGTGGCTAAGGAGAGAAGAAAGAAACGGAGGACCAGGAAGCGCAAGGAGGGATGAGGAGAAGGCGAGATAAGGGGGAAGGAGGATTAAGGAAAGAAGGATGAAAGGAAGGCGTTCGGGGAGATGGGGGGGAGTGGGAGGATGAAAGGGAGGAAGGGATGAGGGGAAGAAAGGAGGATGCTTTGCCCTGGCCTCACCTCGGCTCGGTGGGTGGGGGTGGGAGAAGCTCTCTCCGCCGCCGCCTCCTCCTCCTCCCCAGCAGCGCCGGTCACTGACGGGCTGGCTGCGCGGCGCGGCTCCCTCGCACAGCGCCCGGCCCCGGCTCCCGCCTCCCCGCCCTCGCCGCCCGCCTCCCGCCGCCGGCCCGAGCCGCTCTGAGGGGACCCGGGCGCTGCCGCCGCGGCCGCCAGCCTCCCCGCGGCAGCCACTAGGGGAGGAGGAGGCAGCGCGCCTGCGCCACCGGCAACCGCTGGGCCGGGAGCGGGGAGCGGGGGGCTGCTCGCCGAGGGGGCGGCGGGCGAGGGGAGGCCTTGCTGCCGCTGCCGGCCCCGGCTCGGCCGGTCTGCAGGCCGATTGCGGGCCGCCTCAGTGCGCAGTTGCTGTGAGTATGGAGACGGCGTTACCAGGGGAGGGAAGGGGCCGGGGGTGTGAGGGGAGGGGAGTGGGGCTGTCAAGAGGCGCCCGAAGTGCCGGAGGGGACAGGGCTCCGGTGGAAGGCTCGGAGGTAGACCTGGGGTGGCCGGCGGCAGGTGGAAAGCAGAGCCGAGCAGAGCCGAACCGAACCGAGCTGCAGTGAGGGCACCCCTGGTGAGCGGGCTCTACGGGGCTTTGGAAAGCGACCCGGGGGGAGGGACGGGGGTATAGCGCATCCCGTCAGTGCGGTTCGGAGCCCGTGGTGGTGCTCATGGTGTGCGGGTGGTAACGCGGAGGAGGCCGAGGGCGGGTGCGGGAAGGCCGCGCCCGGCAGTGGGGGCTCCGCCGGGGAGCGGCACTGGAGGCTGTGACAGAAGGGGCTGGTGGACAAAGAGCTGGGGGGAGCTCATGGGGATTTATTCTCGTCCATCATCTCTTGTGCTGCTTCAGATGCTACGCAGGGGGAAGGTGATTGATGAGCGAGTGTACCATCAGGACTGACTCCAAGAACTTCGGTTCTCCTCTTAAGCTACATCAACTTTGCTTATGGCTTTCTTTCCACCAAATGCAAGGTTTTGTCCCTCTCTGTGAAGCATTGTGCTTTTCTTTCATTTGTTACATCCCTTGCATTGCTAATCTTACCAAGCATAAAGGTTTTTGCTATGTTGCAGCACCTTCTTCTGCTGTTTCCTTTGGGGGAAACATTCTGCCACCCTCCTGCTCCAGAATCTCTGAGCCTGGAGTCCCGTAAGCCCTGCTGGTGAAGAATCCCTGTGCAGTAGGTGTTGTTGAAGGGACTTTGCTGGTTTGAGGCAGTGTGATCCCACTGACGTGCCGTTGTTCCACACACTTCTTGTGGAATCCATCTGCTTCCCCAGCTTCTATGTAAACTCGGAGCCAACAAGGAGGGGAGGATGATGAGTCCTTCAGTGTTTTTACCTTTTGTTGCCTGTTTCAGGCTTGGAGGGAACTTGCAGAAGCAATTTCCCTGCCTCAGCCTGTAAGGTAATGATGTGAGTAGTACAGGTATCTGTTAGGCCTCAAGTAGAGGCAGCAGCTGCCAGTCTTTTTATGCTCTCTTCCCCAGCCTGACAAAAAATATAATCAGGCTCTGTATTCATTTTTGCAATGAATAAATGGGGAAAGGAGCTGAGTTGGAACCACAATTCCCCCTATAAAGGCACAACAAGGGAGTCTAAGGGAGAGTTTGAAGTAGGGAAAAACATTTCTTAGGCGAGAGCTTATTTAAACATGAATTTAAATGTGGTGGGATTCATCATGTACAGCCATATAACAGATGTAAGTAGTCACAGTCAGTAGTATACAGAAATACTTTGAATTATTTTAACCCTATGATATCACTTAGGACTGAAACATGACCTATTCTGCATGTGTAAACAGAGATCGTACTAGGCTGACCTTCCTTTTATGATGATGTGTAACTTACTGCCGTAAGGCAGACTAGGCAGTTAGCTTGTGTCTTCCATAGGCTTTCAGGTCGCATCAAATTAGTTTTCTAGGTATCACCTTTCCCATGCTACTGAATGGAGCCGTGTGATGTTAGGAAACCTTTACTTACGGACCTTTGGTTTCTTGCCTTCCTTTCTATGCTCCATGTCTTGGATTGCTGGTTCTTCTTTGTTGTAACTGGCTAGTCTATTGTGAAAATGAATGGAAACAAGCAAGGTTCCCAAACAGAACATAGTGAATTACCCACTCCTTTATCACAGTGCATTACACCATTAACTGGAAGTCAGCTAAGTTTCTCCAGGCATTTGACAAAAATGAGCATGAGCTATGGTGTATATATAAGAACCACAAGTAGCAAATAAGCATGATTATGAGAAATGATACAACTTCTTCTCTAAGCTGCAAATACATCTCTTGTAAATTCAAACCAAAGGACTCATGCAGCTATCTATGAGTGTTTCTGTTTAAAGTGTGTCAATTTAAGAAGCAAATCAGATTACCTGCCTAGTCCTGATTATTTTATCTAAGACAGAGGGCATAGATTTCTGGGCTGTTGCTGAGAGCTCTGCCAGAATGCTATGAAGAAATCTGAGAATCTGGAAGAACTGTATGAACTTATATTTCTTTCATGGTCCTGAAAAAGGGCTTTGTCCCCTCTTTAGACATTTCTTTCTTTCCTTTAGGTTATTAACCAGTTTTTAAAACTACCCTTATTTTTTTATCACTGCTAATTCTCCCAGCGGAAAAGAGGAAAACTGAACTTGTTACCACTGTTTACTAAAAACAAGATAAGATGCTAAGCTGCTCTGTAAATTAATGTAGCTTTCACCAGCCAAGGGACGTCAACTGTTCCTAACAAGTGCTTGCAACTGCCACCATTCAGAGACATGTAGAAAAGAGACCTCACATAAGCATCAGAAATACTGGGCACTTTGATCAGCATGACAGGCAAAAAGACCATTCTGCTTAAGTGGAACATGGGTGGATGGTTTTTGAAGCTCTGTGCAGGCTGTGGAACTGTCTGTCACAAAATAGAACCCAAATATTAAGCATGTACATTGAAAATAAGAATGATTAGAGCAAAAACTACGGGAAAAATCCAAAGAATCCATGTTTCACATTCAGCAGTGAGCCTGGGCTCTGTTGGCCATTTAATCTTTAGCTTCCCTTACAATTTTCATGTTGAGTTCTGTAATACATAGTTACTCAAGGAGTAACTAGTTGGATACAGTTGCCTTCACTTTAGCTTTTACTAAGGGTGCAGCTGATTGAAGTAGGAAGTTCGGAGGAGAGCACATACTGGGAGACACATAAATGCCCATGGGCTAAGGTCCTGGAAAAGTTGGGATTCCTGAAGCAGCATCCCATAGCCTTAGTCCACTATGTGCCATGAAAACAATCTAATTATCCTGTCACCTCTCTAGGTGTAGTAGTCCTTTTCTATATAAAAGATCATCAGGATATGAGTAGCCTCATTGTTGAAAGGTGTTAATGTAGGACCTAGAAGTAGTGTGGTCAACCAGAAGGTAGTAGACAATGTGCAGTATTTCCATTGTGGAGACTGCATGGCAGAATGAGCATTTAGGTCTTCTAAGTGCAGCACTCTTGTTGCTTTTAAAGAACTCAAAGCTGTGTGATCCTTGGGATAAAAAGTGTGAGACATCAAAGGGGTTTTAAGTTCCTCTGCTTAAGGAACTTCATGTTGGCACTTGTGGTTATATAGGCAGATTGCTGGTTCTAAGGGTATCGCATAGCAAATTTCAGCACCTGACAGTCCCAGTTTTCAAATAGAGGCCTATTTACTGATGCCTTTTCAGATCTGAACTTGATTTTCTAAATCAAATATCTGTGTAGCCTTTTTATTTTATTTCATTTTTATGACAACATTAGCTAGCAGGTACCTTGCCATGATGTAATGTGCTGGGAGTAATTTTCTTGTGTGCCATTTGAATCTGTAGCAATCAAACAGTAACTTGTTACTTATTATTGCAATAGCTGTGACATGATATTCAGGTGTTCTCCATACAAACACATGTGTTCTCTGAAAAGCTCTTTTCGGATGGTGGAGATGATAAGGTAGGATTTTCACATTCTCTAGCGTGCAGAAGGAATTTACACCTAGGGTAGATCTAAAGTTAAACAATATTATATCTTAATGCTAATTCTTGCTTCCTTTTTTCCTTCTTTCTTTTTTAACATAACAATCAATTTATCTTCCCCCCCCTCCCCCCCCCCCCCCCCC